>VMDO01006052.1:14676-104648 GCA_007922755.1 Pedetes capensis | reverse complement strand
CTCCTTCTTCTCCTCCTCCTCCTCCTCCTCCTCCTCCTCCTCCTCCTCCTCCTTCTTCTTCTTCTTCTTCTTCTTCTTCTTCTTCTTCTCCTTCTTCCTCTTCTTCTTCCTTCTTCTTCTCCTCCTCCTTCCTCCTCTTCCTCCTCTCCTTCTTCTTCCTCTTTTTCTTCATCAAAAAGACAGCATTGCTGATATATAATTCACATACCATACTGCTCATGCATGTAATGTAAGGCATATCATTCAATGGAATTTAGTGTATTAAAAATGTGCACATCCATCACCACCATCAATTCAAGGGCATTTTCACCCCCTTCTTCCTCAGCCCTGGTCCTGAGTACCCACTAATCCACTTTCTGTCTCCTTAGGTATCTCTGTTGTGGACATTTTCTGTAAATGAAGTGATATATCATGTGGGCTTTTGTGCTATCATCTCCCATAAGGCATATTCTCAAAGCCCATAGTATGGTAGCACGACTCCATTCCTTTTCTTAGCCAAATTATATTCCATTGTATGCATATATCACATTTTGTTTTTCCATTCTTCTGGGGACGAGGATGGGCCTTTGGGTTGTTTCCGCCTTTTGCATGTTATGAATAATGCTGCAATAAACGTTCCTGAACAAGCTTTGGTGTAGGCATGCTTTCATTTCACTTGAAGCATACCCAGGACTATATACCTAGGGCTCCTATGATAACTCTACGTAATCATTACTCACAGTGATGGGCTATTCTCCCCAGGTGTTGCTCCATCTTGTATTCCCACCAGCAATGCATAAGTGTTCCAATTGTTCTTCACCCGAGAACACTTTCCTGACTTTTTTACTCTAGCCATCCTTGTTGTTGTTGTTGTCGGGTGCCTTCGAGTTGTATCCGACTCATAGCGACCCTCATAGGGTTTTCAATGGCTATTTCAGGATTGCCTCGGGAGTGGATTGCCAGGCCCTTCTCCCATTTTTGAGGTGCTGGGAGTTGAACTCAGGTCCTCAGAGACTGCAGAGTGGTGCTCTACCAACTGAGCTAAATCCCAGCCCAAATAGCCATCCTTGTTGTTGTTGTTGTTGTTGTTGTTGTTGTTGTTAGGTGCCGTTGAGTCGGTATCCGACTCATAGCGACCCTCATGGGATTTTCAATGGCTGACTGTTCCGGGATTGCCTCGGGAGCAGATTGCCATGTCCTTCTCCCATTTTTGCGGTGCTGGGAATCAAACTCAGGACCTCAGAGACTCCAGAGAGGCACTCTACCTACTGAGCTAAATCCCAGCCCAAATAGCCATCCTAGTGAGTATGAAATAGTATCTCATTGTGGGTTTGATCTGAAGCCTCCTAATATCTAATGATACCAGACAAAATCTCCCATGCTTATTGACCACTTAGGTGTCTTCTCCAGTGATTGTGGCCTCTTGAGTGGCTTTCTAAGTCAGTGCTTAATACATGATCTGATGCCAGGATGGGAACACCAGCTGTTTAGTTCCTGATTCTCTGCTGTCCCCTACCTAGCTGCCTTACAGCCTAGGCTACATCATCGTCCTCAGAGCAACAGATTTTCCCCCAATTACCAATCGTCACAACGTCCACTAAGAGTCTTGGGAGTGTCCTTGATCCTGACCTTCTCCACATTCTGTGGCAAACAAGTCAGATTCCTTGGGAAAGCTCAGGAGCAAATGGTCACGTGGTCCGCCTGCCCCTCACAGGTGTATCTCCCTTTGGGGGCTCTGGAGCCCGGAAAGTGGTAGGTGGCTCTTTGAGGAGGACCAGGTCTCAGGTGGTGAGCGCTAGGTGAGGCCACGAGGGCAGCCACCTGAGGTCCTCTAAGCTTGTCTCTCCAGGCTGAGAACCACCAATGCCTGAGCTTCTGGGGGTCCACTGTCCTCAGCACACCACCAACAAGGGGGACCCTTATGCTTGGCATGGAGGCTGAACTCCCCCAGCCCTCAGCCCTGGAGCCAGGTAGCTGGGAGCAGGATGAGAAAAGATGGGGCTCTGGTCCCGAAGGGGCGGCAGCCGGCCAGCCAGGGCTGGGGGGAGGCAGCCCTCATTCTGGGGAGAGGGAGCCCACGCTCTGCAGAGAGGAACTTGGCATTCTGGGGAGAGAGAGCCCACGTTCTCAGCCTCTGTAGTGGTCACGAAGAGGGGCCCTGCCTCACAGAGTGGTGGCTATCCTCGTTCAAGTGCCACCAACTCTGGCCTTCCTTTGCATTTCCGTCCATGTTCCGGAACTCACGGTTCTTCATTTGCAGTTTGTATTTCGCACCATTTCCAGAGTCCCTAACTGTTCACTTTCATGATTGTTACGCGTTTCACTGGTCGCTGGCGCTCTTTCCACCATCCGGCTGGTATAATTCTCTTTTCGTGAAAAGAAATATTATGGGCAAACCGAACAGGCACAGGCTTAGAAGCCAGCCCACAAGCAAATACCGGATGACATAATACCTTCTACTCAAAACTGTAATGATGGCTTGAACACGTGTCATGGATATGGATAATTGTTGGAGTGCTCAAGACGTGGTACCTCCTCCAGGGTAGCTCACAAAATAATGAGGTGTCCAAGAGCAATGGAGGCTCTTACAGCAACAGCCAGAGGCACAGAGCGGAGGGGATTGCCCCCACACAGCAGGATGGCTCAGGGGCAGGGGGAACAAGAGACAGACAAAAACAACACAAGGCCCGTCTCCTACTGCCCAGATCGCAGGCTGGTTCAGGAGACAAGATGCTGAGTTTCAAATATGTGAGCTGTAAGGTCACCTAGGGATCAGCTAGTACAATGCCTTCATTTTATAAATGAGAAAACGCGGACTCAGAGGTTCCCTTCTCTAAGATTGCTTTAGTGGCAGTGATCTAATCTAGAAGGTAAACCTGATTTTCCCCGGTGCTCTTTCCATTAGTAATTATATTGAGAGGATATCTCTGATCAGTGTTCCTGAGAAGTAATTACTGTGGGAATTCAAAGCAGGAGCCCTCGCTGTGGGAGGTGTGTGCAGGGAGGGCTGCAAAGTCAGTGCAAATTTCATTTGGGTTGTGAGGTGGGGGTTCTCTGCCTGAATACACAAGAGCACCTCACCGTCAGAAATCCCAGTGTGCAAATGTCCCCCATCCCAGGCATCAGTATTTCTAACGCTCTCTGGGTAACTCTGGTGGGAATAGCCCAAGTGAAGAAGCACTTTTGTAGCAGAAGGGTGGTGCCATTGTTGTTAGGTGTTGTTGAGTAGGGTCTGACTCCTAGTCACCTTTTCACAACAGGACGAAACACTCCCCGACAATATGCCATGCCTGGCACTATGTCAGTGCTTCTCGGCTATTCATAGGGTTTTCAATGGTCGATTGTTTGGGGAGTGGGCTGCCATATCCTTCTCCCAAGCTACAGCACTCAGTATTCCAACACAGTCTCAATCCAAGGACTAACCAGACCTGATCCTGCTTAGCATCTGAGATTAGGTAGGATCAGAGGCAAGTGGGGTGCAGCTAGGGTTTAGCTCAGTTGGTAGTGTTTGCTCTGCAAGCTCTGAGGCCAGCACAGCAGAAATGGGAGAAGGACCTGGCAGCCCACTCCTGAAACAATCCTAAGACAATCAGCCATTGAAAACCCTATGAATAACAGAGAAGGACTGACATAGTGCTGGGCATGTCACAGTGTTGGAGGTGTTTCATTCCGTTGTATGTAGGGTTGCTATGAGATGGACAACAGCACCTGACAGCGTCCATTTTTCTATCCAGATTTGTTTTACAGCAGTCAAAGCCACTCATTGTTTCAGGATCAATGGATGGGGTGAAGCCATGTGTGGGAAGATGGTGAGCAGCCTCTTCCTCAAGCAGGCTCCACGTTTCTTGCTCTTCCTTCAGTGATCTGCACCTCTCTGAACCCCAGCACACAGCGCTTTAGTTTCGTTCTTCAAGCTGGGAGTGTTTTCGCCCTTCTCTGAAGGATTCCCACCTCTCTGGGGCTTGAGAGTCCATCTTGCGAATTTCAAAATGGCAGCCATTAAGGAAACAGAATGAAAACTAACCTTTGTAGGGGACCCACCATGTGCCTGTGTTTCTCATAAGACTCTTCATGATCCCCAGAGTTAGTGATACCCGAGGAGTCAGCTGACCTGGTGCTCTCAGCCACTCGCCACCCTCGTTATCAGGCTCCCTGATGTGATGTGACCCTGCCCTAAGTGTGGGGACATCATTTCCCAAGGAAGCCTTCCTCCAATCCTGCCCTGGCCTTTCAGACCTTGAGCCTTCCTGCCTCATTTCCCAGGAGAGATGACCATTCTGTGGCTGCATGCATATTTTTCTACTAAACCGTGGCGATACTTTCTACTTATTTCTTTACTTAGTATTTCTATGAACTGGCAATCCACTCCCAAAGCAATCAGCCATGGAAAACCCTATGAACAGCCGAGAAGCACTGATGATAGTGCTGGGCATGGCACAGTGGCGAATATCTGTGTTATTATCTCCACCGTAAAAATGGGGAAACAGGCTCTGGGAACTAGCATGCCCACAGTGACAGTGATCAATGGCAGAGCTGGGCCTGGAGCCCAGACAATCAGACGCAGATACCTGCTCTACAAGCCACCTCCACTGCCATATGTTTTGGACCTCAGACTGGTAAGACAGTCCCCTAAAGCCTGATCTTTTGGGAATAGTAGGTGGTGGTCAGTAGTTCTGGATTGAGAAGCCCCCCTGCCAGCCTTGTGTGCTGCCACACAACCAGGAGGAAGACATGGCAGCCTGGGGAGGGCATGCCTGGCAAAAGAGCAGAGAACTCTGTATCGGGACATGTGAATGGGAAAGGGCGACTTAGTCACCAAGGAGGATGAGTGCCACAGCATTTGGTACAATGGGCGAAATTCTGGATCATTTTGAAAAGCGTTTTTCTGCAACTGGACCCTGCAAAGTGAAATGGACTTCACAATGAGGAAGGGTCCTCTCTTGCCCCTGGAGGCCTTTATGAAAAGGGGGGTGGGCACTTCCTCCGTCTGGCGTGCTGTACTAGAAAAGGTGGGCGTTACCAGCACGGACTGCGTACAGTAATCACAGAGGAGACTTGACCAACTCCTGCGTTCTGCTTACCAACTAAAACAGAGTCTCTGTGGGTAGAATCGCCACAGGCACGTGGCAAAGTGGACCTTTGGGTTCTAGTGCGCAGACCAGATTGAGAACCACTGAATGTGGGGTTAGACAATGTGCAGCATCCTCAGTCCTGACTGTTACATCAGAATGCTAAGATATAGACAGCTGGGCAGGGCACCAGGACACAGTCCCGTAATCCCAGCAACTCAGGAGGCCGAGGCAGGAGGCTTAGGAGTTCAAGCCCAGAGGCAGCCTATGCCGCTTGGTGAGACCCTGTCTCTAAATAAAGAGTATAAATGGGCTGGAGGCGTGGCTAAATGGTGCAGCACCTTGTTCAGTATATGTGAGGCCCTGAGGTCAACCCTCCTGTGCTGGGAAGGAAAAAGAGATATAGACGGTTTCTCAAGAACCCCTATAAATAGTTCAGAATCCCTAGGGGAGAAGAGTTAAGAAGGAGGAGGAAGAAGTTCCTTCTTAAACAGTATCCTGGGTGGCTGGGCACGGTGGCGCACGCCTGTAATTTCAGTGGCTTGGGAGGCGTAGGCAGGAGGATCGCAAATTCGAGACCAGAGGTGGTCTGTGTAATTTAGCAAGACCCTGTCTCAAAAAGTAATAAAATGGACTGGGGGTGCAGCTCAGTGGTCCAGAACTTGCAAAGCATGCAAGCGTGAGGCCCTGGGTTCAACCCCTAGTACTGCAAAAAATTAAAATTAAAAAAAAGTATCCTGGGTGATTGGGACCAGCCCCTCTCCCCCTTGTGTGGACCCAGCGCAGACAGTCAGACCCAGTGCAAGGCTGTGATCTCAGCTGACTCTCCATCCACCCCGGACCCTGTGCCAGCAGTGCTGTGGTGGCCTGTGCTGACCGCTCCATCCGAGTCTGCTTACACCACTGTCTCCTCTTCAGGTCAGGTTTGCCCCAGTTCAGATTTTGCTCATACTGGTTGGTGTGGGTCTCCCCAATATTTCCCAGCCTGCCAGGTTCAGATTGGGGTGGTCTCCAGCTCTCAGCGGCTAGCCTGGTGCTGAGAGAGTGTCCTTCTTCCCAATCTCAGCCCTGGCTGTGCCTCTCCCTGTTCTGTCTGTGTTTGACTTTAATTTATTTGGTAATTGCAATGCTCTCCGGGCACTTGTCAGGTCAGAAAATGAATTTGCAAAAGACGAAGTTTTTCAGTCCAGGCCCTTGTGAGCTGTAGTGTGGTGGGAGGGACTCCTGGTTATCCTCTCTCTCTGAAGGACACAAAGTCCCAAGGCCAGCCTCTCCCTCCGCTCTGCACTAAGGGAGGGAGGTCTCTCCTCTGCTCTCCAGGATCAGTGTCAAACCCACACCAGACAGAAAGGCATCACCTTGTCAGAAGCTCTCCACACAGCTGGTCTTCACCATAGGTAATCACAGCAAAGCCACATGCCAGTCCCAGCCACTATCATCCCTTTTGGGGGAATCCCAATAAAAGCCTTTATCCCATGCATGGGAACAGTTCTTCATGCAGGTGAACTAGTTTGCATGAGTTATATTACACATCTGTATCAGGTCAAAAATAACCAGTCTCCACAGACCAGCAGACACCCCGAAAGGATGAACTGATAATGGGTTGCTAACCATCATGTGGTGTGTGATTGCCTAACATCAAAGAAATCTGGCTGCGTGGAACATAAGCTCTTTTATATTTTTATTTATTTTTTCTTTCTCTGTCTGTGTCTACTACACAGAAGTTCAAAATCACTACAGGCAGGCATCAGGTCATTAGATCTGGAATGCACTCATGCCAGGCTGTGCATTGAACTCCCAGAAGAATCACATTAACGCAGACCTCTCGGTTCATTCTCCAAGTCCAACTTAAATGCTGAGTATTTCTTTTTTTCTTCTAAATTGACTTTTAAAGGAAACCTTACAGAAAACTCCCTGCTACTTTCCAGCAAGACCATGCATCACATTTCCTGACATCCATTACTAAGAGATGTCTTTTTCCAATAATGGTAAATGCTGTTATCTTTGCGAGGTAAATCAGGCAGGGATAAGAGATCGTGCCATTTACTTTGTGTCTATGGCTGGATACTTCCTGGGCTTTGTTGACTTTGAGCTGCCTTCTGGGGATTTTCCTGGGGACTGGCTGCTCCTCAGTGTAACCCAAGCCTCCAGTCAGAGCCAGTGGTTGGAAGGGGAAGATAGCCAGCCTGCCTGGCCCCTCGCTGGCATGACAACCTCCTTCTTTTTCTTGGACATCTGGCATTGACTTTGGATGCAGCTTCCGTACTGGAAGGCTCCGTAGCAACCTCTGGTGAACAATGAGGTCCCTCCTTTGCATCATGGGCCACCTCAGTCCAGCACACTCGGTTCTCTGAGATGTGTCTAACCTGGGAAGCAGTGCCTGGTGCACAGGAGAGAGGTTGTTTGATTGTTATGTAAATGCCGTGGATGTGAGAACTCTGCTGTTGTTGTTAGGAGCCGTGGAGTCGAGTCTGACTCATAGAGACCCTCATAGGGTTTTCAATGGCTGACTAGTCCGGGATTGCCTTGAGAGTGGATTGCCAGGTCCTGCTCCCGTTTTTGTGGTGCTGGGAATTGAACTTGGGACCTCAGAGACTGCAGAGCGGTGCTCTACCAACCAAGCTAAATCTCAGCCCTTGAGAACTATGTTGTTGTTATTGTTAGGTGCTATGGAGTCGTGTCCAACTTATAGCGACCCTCAGAGGGTTTTCAATGGCTGACTGTTTCGGGATTGCCTTGAGAGTGGTTTGCCAGGTCCTTCTCTCATTTTTGTGATCCTGGGAATCGAACTCGGGACCTCAGAGACTGCAGTGCAGCTCTCTACCAACTGAGCTAAATCCCAGCCCCCTTGAGAACTATAGTGAGTAGCAATGCCTCGTATTCTTGAAATTTTCTGATGGAGTAGAGCTGAAGTATTATCAGTGCACTCACAGAAAGGCAACTATGTGAGGTGACAAATATGTTAAGTAGTTTCATTTTGACAGTCATTACACAAGGTCTATTTTTATCAAAACACCATGTTGTATACCTTTAATATGTATAAATTTTTATTTGCTAACCACATCTCATGGCTGCAGCCATAGCATCCTGGCATCTGCTTCCACCTGATCTTGGAAGTTAAGCAGGGTCAGCCTCTGTAGTCCTTGGATGGGAGACTGCCTGGGAGGACCAGATGCTGCAGAACAGTGGGAAGGGCCTGGTAATCTACTGCTGAAACAACCTGCCATGGAAAACCCTATGAATAGCAGAGAAGCACTGACATAGTGCCAGGCATGGCACAGTGTCCGGGTGGGTTTTGTTCTGTTGTACACAGGGTCACTATGAGAGGAACTTGACTAGAAAGCACCTAATGACAATAATAATCACACCTCATAAAGCTGGAAAGAAATTAGTCAATCAACTCTGCTGATTCTCAAGCTTTCGTCCAGCCATGCATTGATCAACGAGTGATACAATGGACACTGTCATCTTGGGTGCCTTGCTCTCTCCTGAGATATAACATGTCTGGAGCCCAAACTTTCCCAAAACAATCAGCTATTGAAAACCCTTTGAATAGCAGAGAAGCACTGACATAGTGCCAGGCATGACACAGTACTGGAGAGTGTTTCATTCTGTTGTACATAGGGTAGCTATGAGTCGGACCCGACTTGACAGCACCTAACCACAACAACTTTACCTAAAGTGCACCAAATCCTTTATTCTCTCTCTCTCTCTCTCTCTCTCTCTCTCTCTTTCTCCCTCCCTCCCCCTCCTCTCTCTCTCTGTGTAATATATGTTTCTATTATTGTTGTTAGGTGCAGTGGAATTGGTGTCTGACTCATACCATCCCTACTTACAACAGGCGAAACACTATGTCAGTGCTTCTCTGTTATTCACAGGGTTTTCAATGGCTGATTGTGTTTTGGGAGTGGGTTGCTGGGTCCTTCTCCCAAGCCTACAGCACCTGGTGTTCCCAGGCAGTCTCCCATCCAAGTACTAACTAGGTCCAACCCTGTGTAGCTTCCAAGATCTGACCAGGTTGGATGCCACAGTGGTACAGCTACAGGAGTGTAAATTATGTTGTTGTTGTTGTTGTTAGGTGCCATCGAGTCGGTATCCGACTCATAGCGACCCTCTGTACAACAGGGGAAACACTATTGTCAGTGCTTCTCTGCTGTTCAATGGGTTTTCAATGGCAGATTGATTTTTGGGAGGGGGTTGCCAGGTCCTTCTCCCAAGCCTACAGCTTCTGGTGTTCCCAGGGGGTCTCCCATCTAGGTACTAACTAGGCCCGACCCTGCTTAGCTTCCGAGATCTGATGGGATCGGATGCCACAGGGTTACCGCTGCAGGAGTGTAAATTATGGGAAACCCTAAATATGTTTTAGGACTCTCATGAGAAATCACCTTTCCTGCAAAGTGTTCCCAGGCCCTCCCTTGCCATGCTGTGTTCATCATTCCCCTTGTCCTAAGAGGCATCCATGTGTAAGTGCCACCACCCACTCTGTGCAAGAACTTTCTAAATCCTGTACTCGACAGAAATAGGGAATACGTGTCTCCTTTATATCAGATTTATTTTACCTTCCACTTGGGAAAGATGTTCCTTTCCTGGACATCTCTAACACGGCGCCTGCTGAGGTGCAAATGTCACTGATATATGAGCTGGCCTGTGAAGTTTCACCCGACCCTCAAGACCAGGGTCTGTTCATGTCTGAGAATCATGCAGCAGGTGAAGGGGAACACGTGCAGAGGCGTGTGTGTGTGTGTGTGTGTGTAAGCTTAGCCAGGGGCTGTGTTCAGGAACAGTGGAGATTCACAGCCACATCCCTGCCATCTTGATCCTGCTACCATTTCTTTTTGTGTGTGTATTTTAATTGTACAGGATGTTTCATCATGACATTTTCACACACATATGCCAGCTGCTGGCACCCGATCCAATACCCATTACCCTCTCTTGCCCTGCCCACCCCCACTCATCCCCCTTCTTTCCAAGTAGTCCCCTTTCTACTCTCAGGTCTTGTTTTGTTAAATTCGGATTCCACCTATGTGAGACAATGTGAGATGTTTTTCTTTCTGAGTCTGACTGACTTGGCTTAGCATGATGATCTCCATTTCCATCCACTGTTTTTCCTTATGACTGAATAAAATTCCATTGGGTGTATATACCATATTTTCTTTGTCCACTCATTTGGGGATGGGCACCTAGGCTGATTCCTTAACCTGGCTATTGTGAATATTGTTGTTGTTAGGTGCCATCAAGTCATGTCGGACTCATAGCCATCCTCATAGGGTTTTCAATGGCTGATTATTTCAGGATTGCCTTGGGAGGGGATTGCCACATCCTTATCCCATTTTTGCAGTGCTGGGAATCAAATTTGGGACCTCAGAGACCGCAGAGAGGTGCTCTACCAACTGAGCTACATCCCACCCTGGCTATTGTGGATAGTGCTGCAATCAACATGAATGTGCACGTGTCTCTGTGGCAAGCTGACTTATTGTCCTTCAAATATATACCCAGGACTCGGAGAGTTGAATCATGTGTTAGCTCTATTTTTGGTGTTTTGAGGAACCTCCATGCTGATTTCCATTTCTTAATTGGAGGCAGTGGGGCAGGAGCAACACCTGCTCTCCCAACCCCAGCCCCTCATTTAAGGGCAGCCTTTCAGAGCACTGAGAAAAGTAAGATATCTGTTCTTTTTTTATTATTATTTCAATTGAAATGGAGGATACAAAGTCAAATATATGATAATATTTATTCAGGAGTTTTAACAGAAAGGATTTTCCAGCTAACAGGTTAGATACGATTTTGCATGTTAACATGATTTAAACTACTTGGTAATATAACATAGTGAATGCAAGAGAGAACACCAGAATGAAAACGTCCACTCAGGAAATATGTAATTCTATATGTAACATGCATGCAGGTACTAGAACAATAATTTCAGCATACCGACTCGATTAAATTCTAAGAAATTTCAAAAGTTCTTCCCTACTGTGTCATATTAGTCAATATGTTGTAAATATAAGTCTTTTCCTCACCAAAATATACCTATTTTATACAAGGCACATTTTTGATCTTCAAAATTACAATAATGAAAGAGATTATAATTCCAAATCTCATCATTTTTTCACTGATTAAAAAATTAACTGTGAATAGCTTTATTTCATTTTTTTTAATTGCTGAGTAGTGTTCCACTGTGTATATATACCATAGTTTTTTTTTTATCCATTCTTCTGTTGAAGGGCACTTTGGTTGATTCCATATCCCTGCTATTATGAAAAGTGTGGCTATGAACATGGAGATGCAGGTAGTGTGGTGGTATGATGACCCATCTCCGTTTGGGTAAATTCCCAGTAGTGTTATAGCTGGGTCATATGGTAGATCTATTTTCAGTTTTTTAAGATAACTCCATATTGATTTCCAAAGTGGTTGGACCAATTTACAGCTCCACCAACAATGTAAGAGTGTTCCCTTTTCCCCACAACCTCGCCAGCATTTGTTGTTGTTTGTTTTATTGATCTTGGCCATTCTTACTGGTGTAAGGTGAAATCTCAGAGTTGTTTTGATTTGCATTTCCCTAATGGCTAGGGATAGTGAGCATTTTTTCTTGTGTTTCATGGCTTTACAGACCTCTTCATTTGAGAACTGTCTACTCAGTTCCTTTGCCCATTTGTGTCACAATGAAAAGCATGTCAGAATGAATCACATTCAGATGTATATTAAAAATTTCCAATAAAAATAAGCAAATAAATAAAATAAAATAAATTTAAATTAAAAAAAATTTAACTTTAAAAATTCTGAATTATTATTCAGTTTGAGGTAGAAAGTTGCGATTTTCAGGCACTTGTGATAATTTATTTGCCTAAGCTTGAAGATGCCTGCAGCTGTAGCCCTGTGGCATCCGATCCCATCAGATCTCAGAAGCTAAGCAGGGTCGGGCCTGGTTAGTACCTGGATGGGAGACCACCTGGGAACACCAGAAGCTGTAGGCTTGGGAGAAGGACCTGGCAACCCCCTCCCAAAAATCAATCTGCCATTGAAAACCCTATGAACAGCAGAGAAGCACTGACAACAGTGTTTTCCCTGTTGTACAGAGGGTCGCTATGAGTCGGATACCGACTCAACGGCACCTAACAACAACAACAACAACAAGCTTGAAGATAAATATTCTTAGATATGCTTCTTGCAAAGTGCATCCCCCCCAAAAAAAAATCCAAGTAATTAAATTGGTTATTGGTAGCAATAGCTGAAATTTCACTTTACATATGCTGTGCATGCTAACATTTCCTGAGAATCATGTTAAATCCCCTTTTCTGGCCTCTATTGCATGACCACTATTGCTGACCCTGTATTTTGCATTATCTGCCCACTGTCAGGAACACCCTGGTGAAAGCCGGAAGCCATTTTCCTTGTAGAAATCAGAATCAGGGTTAATGAAGACGTCCCTGGGGCCTTGGCAGTAAATTCAAGGGTGGTTCCAGGACTTAACGTTCAGTCTTCACTGATTCCAAAGCATAGCGTGGTTCTGTCACACTGATAATCACATGTGCCTATGTCTGTGAGTCCCTGTGGATCTCCCTGGTGTTGCTGGCCCAGCATTAGAGACCCCTGGCGCCTGGGGTCAGGTGGTCTGACTTTCCATGGCCCACATGAGGCTTTGGACATAATTCCTGCCTTCTATGTGTCGCCATCTTTGATCATTCTCCCGCCTTAGTCTTTTGCAGGCATTGCTTATGGCAAGAACCAATGGCCCACTTTTAAGAGGATGCACAGAAAGCCCCTTACTCAATGCCGTCTCAAGAATCTGTTATGAAAAGGTTACAGCAAGTTGGAATTTGAGAAGAAGTCCTGTCCAGCTGGCATGATGGAAAACTCAAATAAACCACTTACCTTAATCAGCATGGCTTGTCCCCGTGTCTAGAATTCTGCTCCATCTCTCTCTTTCTGGAGCCCTACAGTGCTGTCTGTTTTCCTGGAAAAGGAGCCAGTCAGTGTGGAGCCTGAAGGAGAGACACCGGCCCTGTCAGAGAGAGGCAGCGAAGTTCTGAGGGGGAAGAAGTGTGTCCAACAGCATCACTGGTGGGGGAGAGGAGATTGGAGTTGCCCTGGAAGTGTGAGTGGCCGGCAGCAGATCAGATTAGGGTAAAAGCACAGAACTACTGTGGAGATGGAGGCTGAGGGGGAGGACCACACCCTCAATTATTTTGGAGAGGATTACAAGTAACTAAAGGAGAGATTGCTGGGATTTAGCTCAGTTGGTAGAGCGCTGCTCTGCAGTCTCTGAGGTCCCAAGTTCCATTTCCACACCGCAAAAATGGGAGAAGGGCCTGGCAACCCACTCCCAAGGCAATCCCGAAACAGTCAGCCATTGAAAACCCTATGAGGGTCGCTATGAGTCCGACTGGACTCGACGGCACCTAACAATGACAAAAGGAGGGATTGGGTGGAAAGAGAACAGGTGGGGAAGGGTCAAACAGGGTTGAGGTTTCTTCCTGGGGCGGGGTAGGTATTGAGCCATTAACCAGCTGAACAAGGAGCTCTTCCGATGGGCACTTAAGAATTACCTTTTGGAATCATGAGCTAAGTACGGTTTTGAACACACAAACTATGTTGGTTCAGAGAATAAATGTCTGTGGCTCAGCGAGGCAGAGGCTGGCCACTCGAGGACTTTGCCTATTGAGTGGCAGAGAAGGAGTTTCACAACTGGGATGAGGCAGGGTTTACCCCGCACACAATTGACTGTCTTAGAGACAGCGCTGTGTCTTTCTGCCGGGGTGGACTTAGCTAGTATGTCTAATGTCTATGGACACCCAGAGAGAAAATCAAAGAACCGAGGCAGCACTGGCAGATGCAGGTCCTCAGCAGGATAAGAGAAAGACAGTCACTTCCAAGGACTCCTTTAAAAACGAAAGGAACAGTGACTGAAACAGGAGGCAGGAGAAGAGGAAAACTCAGAATTTTACACATTTACAAAAGTGTGAAGGGGCCCAGAGCCACGAACGAGGAGGGAAGCGAGAGCAAGCCAGAGAGAAGCAGACTCAAGGACTGAGAAGAGGTGAACTTTTCAGGGAGCAGGGCTCCGTTCAACAAGGTGGAGAAGTGGTGTAAGACATCTCCGAGTCTTAAAAAATTATTGCACATTTCAAAATAAACACCACTAGCAAAGATCTTATGTTAGCTGGGCTCGGTGGCGCATGCCTGTAATCCCAGTGGCTCGGGAGACGGAGGCAGGAGGATCGCAAGTTCGAGACCAGAGGCAGTCTGTGTAACTTAGTGAGACCCTGTCTCAAAAAGTAAAAAAATGGGCTGGGGGCGCAGCTCAGGGGTCCAGCACTTGCAGAGCACGCAGGCGCGAGGCCCTGGGTTCAACCCACAGTACCGAAAAAAAAAAAAAAATCTTATGTTAGAGGAAGTTAAAATGTTAGTTTCCTAATGATCAGAAATAATGTCCCTTGGTAGAGAGAAGAAACCTGGAAGGACATCATATTCTGAGACTGCACATACACCCAATGGCCTCTGTGAGTCACTGACTTTGTGTTTCATTTTCCTACCACTTGTTTGGGGGCTGGGATTTAGCTCAGTTGGTAGAGCGCTGCGCGGCAGTCTCTGAGGACCCGAGTTCAATTCCCAGCACCGCAAAAATGGGAGAAGGGCCTGGCAACCCACTCCCAAGGCAATCCCGAAACTGTCAGCCATTGAAAACCTTATGAGGGTCGCTATGAGTCGGATACCGACTCGACGGCACCTAACAAGAACAACCACTTGTTTAATGGGCAAATTGTCTTCTCTCCCAAGATACCTCCTCATGTAAGGGTGAGTTGCTGTCTTTTTAGTCAGAGATTTACAGGGAGCATGTCATTATATCCATGAAGAAACCCGACTCCCCATTAGCAGCTTCCTGGCTGTATCAGTCTCAAATCCTCTTCAGATCCACAGCATCTAATTGCAGGAAGCGTCTTTCTCTAAACCTTCAGAGTCACGCAGAAAGGTCTCTCCTTCCTGTCTCCAAGATGTGCTATCTCCAAGGTGCTCTGACAAGGTGAAAAACTAAACTGAGATACAAGAAAACCTGAATGAGTTCACCTGAGGACAGAATTGGGAGACTCCCAACCACAATGGTTCTGGGCCTCCCTGGAGGAAACACAATGGGTGGTTTTCATAGGACAGGTGCAGAAATCAAGCAAGGAAAACATTTGACTGAGTTGTTCTTGTTAGGTGCTGTTGAGTCGTGTCCAACTCATAGCGACCCTCATAGGGTTTCCAATGGCAGATTGTTTCGAGATTGCTTTGGGAGTGAGTTGCCACGTCCTTCCCCCATTTTGTGGTGCTGGGAATCGAACTCGGGACCTCAGAGACTGCAGAGCGGCACTCTACCAACTGAGTTAAATCCCAGCCCTTCCACTGAGTAGAGTCATGTAATTGTCTCAATTGGCTGGGCCCTGTGGAGGGCCCTTGTAGATGAACGATAAATCTATTGCTTACTTTGGATGGGTTGAGCTACCTCTCTGGAAAATCTCTAATAACATAAGGTTGTTGGCTTCTTTGGACTTGGTTGAGTATAAGTGCTATTTTTCCTCATTCTTGTGGCTCAATAATGAGCTTGAGTTATATTTGGCTGGTGTTTCCAAATCGGGCTAAGCAGAGGCTATTTTTACAGCCTACGTAGTTTTGTCTGCTCAAGGATTCTTCAGGCCTGGTCTCCATCATAGTTTACTTGAACACTAATGAAGAGAATTCTCTTTCTTTTGTGATTTCTTTTGAGGTCAAATGTAGTGGACTCGGTTTTAGAGTTCTGCGTGTTGCTGGGAGAACCTGAGTGTGACAAGGACTTCTCTCACAGCTGTCCAATAGGAGAAGTGACCATGTATGGTCCTGTCTGAGGCCAGATGAAGTTTGGTGTCTCGAGAGCCCTGCTGCCTCGGGATGCTGCAGAGAAGTGATTCAGAGCCAGTCACGTCTCAGATCTGGCCCTAGTGAGAAGTCATGGTGGAGCAAGTGGCCAGGGATGGGCTCTACAGAGATATAAGTCAGGGAGGACATTAGGTAGAAGCCATCCAGGTGTGAGGGAGACACCAGCATGGCCCAGGAGGCCAGTTGACCTGAACGCAATCCTTATTTTCCTAGGATGTGGTCTTTATGCTTTCTGCACAGGAAGTCACCCTAAATGAAGTGGGGGCTGAGGAACCCTGGGGTTCTTGGTGGTCACTTTGGTCCCCTTGCGTTTTTTTTTTAATTGGAAATTTTTAATGTACCCCTTAATGTGATTCATTCTGACATGCTTTTCATTGTGACATTTCCATATAAGCATTTTGATGTATATTATTCATATAGGTGTCCCCTTACCCTCTTGTATGCGTCCCTCTCCCCATCTAAGTCTTCTCTATCATTTACTTAGTAGTATTTTTCTATATGTCCTTGGGTTCCAGTTCTGTTTAAGAAAGAAACTTTTCCTGTAGTGAACTTTGTTTTTATCTTGTCAGAACAATTGCATGCATTTTCTAGACCGTTTATATGGACAGCATTCTTAGCTTTTTTTTTTTTGATCCGACCTTTGAATAGGATTTTTCCTTCTTATACTTTTGATTCAGCTCCCACATATGAGTGAGACCATGTGGTGTTTCTCTTTCTGAGCTTGTGTTCGTTCACTTAAAATAATTTTCTCTAATTCCATCCATCTTGCTGCAAATGACCTTATTTCATTTTTCTTGATTGCTGAGTAGTACTCCATTGTGTATATGTACCATAGTTTTTTATCCATTCTTCTCCCCTTGCGTTTTAGTTCAAGTAAAGCATCCTCAGTGAGGCCCTCGCTGGGGTGGTGTGCCTGCGCTGACCTCCATTGTAACAGTTACCTGAGAGACGTCTTTGCCCAAATCCTCAGCTCCCAGTTTACCCTATTACAAATTCTCAAAAAATGGTAATTGGGTCTTCCTTAATGGAATTTGCATCCATAGCCACGAACAAGACCACTTGCACAAGGTTGCCTCTGGGAAATGCTTGCTCAGTGGAAGGACATTGCGGCCGTGGCGTTCTGTCCACCATATACTGGTGAAGTTCGCTGACTCACAAGGCCAAAGGACTTTGAGAGCCCAGCCAGGACACAGTCCTCAGATGCTCTGGTCGGTTTCTGCTGATTTCACTTGGTTCCTATTGTCTGCAGATGTATCTCATCACTGTTCCCAAGCAAGAGCTGACTCAGTGCTGGATAGTTCATATGTAAAGTGTTCTCTTTTATGTTATGGTTGTTGTTAGGTGCTGTTGAGTCGACTCACAGCAACCCAGTGCACAACAGGCGAAACACTATTGTCAGTACTTCTCTGCTGTTCATAGGGTTTTCCATGGCGGATTGATTTTTGGGAGTGGGCTACAAGGTCCTTCTCCTTTCTCTTGTATAGTCAATGGAAATTAAGAGTGAAAAGAATGCACAACTAATCACAGAATTTTAAGGGATTATCTATAGCCTAAAAAAGTAATATTTTATAAAAGAGGAACAGAAACATGTTTTTTTTTCTTTCATTCTTATTTTGTTTCTACCTCATTTCTGTAGGAAGTAAATGGCTGCAAGGTGAATTACAGGTAGTTAATATAATTAAAAGTGTATATAAAATGAAACATATAAAAGTTGCCATTACTTTCCATATTAGGCAAAATAAAGTTTAAAAACATCAGTTTGACTAATGTAATTTGAACTGTAAAATAGGTACATTAAAAACATTATAGAAAGAAACTTATGTTCTCTATATTTATATGAATCCTTTATACATGATCAAGTTGTTGTTGTTGTTAGGTGCCATCGAGTCGGTATCCAACTCATAGCGACTCTACATACAACAGACAAAACACTATTGTCAGTGCTTCTCTGCTGTTCATAGGGTTTTCAATGGCATGTTGATTCTTGGGAATGGGTTGCCGGGTCCATCTCCTAAGCCTACAGCACCTGGTATTCCCAGGCGGTCTTCCATCCAAGTACTAACAAGGCCCAACACTACTTAACTTCCGAGACCTGATGGGACCGGATGCCACAGGGCTACAGCTGCAGGCTACATGATAAAGTAGTGCATATAAAATATTCACCATGTGATTTAATTCATTAGATATTCACTATTATTTCATTGCTACTTTTCTTCAGTACTAGGGGTTTGACCCTGCAGCCTTAGCCCTGTGGCATCCAGTTCTGTCAGATCTTGGAAGCTAAGCAGGGTCTGGCCTGGTTAGTACTTAGATGGGAGACCACCTGGGAACACCAGGTGCTGTAGGCTTGGGAGAAAGACCCGGCAACCCACTCTCAAAAATAAATCCACCATTGAAAATCCTATGAATAGCAGAGAAGCACTGACAAAGTGTTTTGCCTGTTGTACGTAGGGTTTCTATGAGTGAGATACATAAGGTTTCTATGAGTCGGATACTGACTTCGATGGCACCTAACAACAACAACAACAACAACAACAGCAGCAACAACAATAGAAGGTTGAACTCAAGGTCTTGTGCATGCTAAGCAAATACACTCCACTGGGCTGCACCCCAAACCCCTTTTAATTTTTTTTTTTGGAAAAGTCTCACTAAGTTGTACAGCCTGCCTCTGTCCTCAAACTTGTGGCCCTCCTGCTCCAACCTCCTGAGTAGCTGCGATTACAGGCTTGCAGCACGTGCTCAGCCTGTTGTTTCATTTTACACTCTAATTTAATCATCAAAAACGCATCCCATGGAAATGTTGTTGGAATTTATTTAAACCAAATAGTGAAACATTGAATAAGTGGAAGAAATCATTTGTCATATTCAGTAGCTTTTGCTTCAATCCTCATTTTTAAACAATTTAGGAGGCATCTCAGTGCACGGTACACAATCAGGCTATAATTGGAATGGCACGTTGGTAGTTTTTGCGTTAGGGAAGATGTGCACGTGCGTTTATATCTCTACACTTCTCTGCTCTATTTTCGAAGAAAAGATTTTTGTATTGTAATCTACTGCCTTCGACAAGTACCATCACTTTTAGGGAACTCACAGGGACAAAGCTTAGGACATGGGAGCTCCATGGCTCTTCTGTGACACTTAATATATTTTCAGAGCATTCAAAAGCAACCCCTGGAATACCCTCAGGGATACATACATGGTGCATCCAAAGGCCTCTCTCAAGTATAACCTCTAGGGCATTTATGAGAAGAACATACAAGGGAGTGTGGTAGAAACATAGACAATAATAGGCCTTTGTATTTATCATGCTGCTGTGGACATAAGTCTTTACTGATTTGTACACCACCAACAAAACCAAGAGGAACAAAAATCACAGTAATCTCAGGGCACCAACTACCCCTCTGGCATCTCCCTAATTTCGTTTCACAAAGTATATACAACCCATACTAAAATCAACAGCAAAATTAACAGTTTTGTGGAATAGTTTCTTCCAGCTAGATCATTTTTCAGAGCTGTGAACTGACGGTGTTAAGAGGAGCTGACTGACTTAGAAGGTAACTGGATTCAGGGCTCATTCTCTCACGCAGCCGGTCATCCCGTGCTAAATCAGAGCACCGAGCTGAGAATGCAGACTGCCGACTGACTTCTCAGTTGTCATGTCCAGAAAAAGTGCTGTTCTTTGCCTTTCCTTGAACCCTGAGTATTCTGGCCAGCTGTATGTATTTTGGGGCTGCATTTCTCACGCCTGAAGACATGCAAGTGTCAAGAGGCAGGAAAAAGTTGACTTAAAGCCAACAAGATGCACAGGGACCGAGCTGAGTGTAGCTCCTGTGCCAGATGAAGGTCAGATTCCTATTCAGCAAGCTAACAAATTAAATTCAATTTACTGTAACTGATCAGCCATTAGATACTTGCAGGCTTCGAAAAGAGAAACTAGCTCCTATTCCTGATAAATTCACAGAATTCTGCAGAGATCAGCACGGGGAACACAAAAATCATTACTGTACAGGGTCTGTGTCATCAAGCCACAAGATGTAAAGCCTCCTGGTGACAGCTGGCAGAGGGAGCTGGAGGGACAATCCCAGCTGGCTTTGCAAGAGGAGGAGGTCATACCAGGGAACGATGAGGGACAACGGGGTGTCCAGCACAGGGGGCAGCCTGTGCACAGCTGCGATGGCAGAAATGTCCTGGACACGTAGGAGAGGACTCTGGTGAGTCTAAAATTGTGGAGGAGCATGTGAGCTGGGATTTAGCTCAGTTGGTAGAGTGCTGCGCTGCAGTCTCTGAGGACCCGAGTTCAATTCCTAGCACCGCAAAAATGGGAGAAGGACCTGGCAATCCACTCCCAAGGCAGTCCCGAAACAATCTGCCATTGTAAACCCTATGAGGGTCGCTATGAGTCGGACATGACTCAATGGCACCTAACAACAGCATGTGTGACAGGAGAAAGCTGGCATTGCAGAAGGGGAGACGGCATTAGGGCCAGGGCTGTCAGAAGCTGGAGAAGTTTACCCAAGTACCATAGACTATCAGGGGATTTTTGTTCCCCTCCTTCCCATAGGACATCTTGCTTAACCCATAGAATTATGTAGAGGTCAGAGTATTTTGACAACCCAGCTGGCTTTTAGGGACCCTGACAACTTGAAGTCAAAACCTTTGGATAACAGAAGTATAACTAAACGTTTTCAATTCCTCTGTAATTCCTCAGTTGCTTACTTCATCCTATATTTGTCTGTCATTAAATTGCCATCTTTGAATGGGCCACAGTGATTAAGTCCCAAATCATTACTTCTCTCAAGTGTAAATATTTCATGGTCAGAAAAGCTGATCATCAAAGACATTTTGTATACAGGCTTGAATTTAGCTTGGTTGTCAGAGTGACACCCTGCGCTCTCTGAAGCCCTGGGTTTGATCCCCAGCCTCACAAAAATGGGAGAAGGACCTGGCAATCCACTCCCAGAACAATCCTGAAACAATCAGACATCGAAAACTCTATGAATAGCAAAGAAGCATTGGCATAGTGCTAGGCATGGAACACTGTCAGGGAGTGTTTTGTTCTGTTGTACATAGGGTTGCTATGAGTCAGACCCGACTCAATGGCACCTAACAACAACAACATACTGCATAAATCAGAAGAAATGACTAAAAGGTGCTTTTGATATCTGTCTAATTAGCTGGTATTATCAAATTAATAGATATTATGGGCATCATGGTGTTAGTTATACAAGACCCCCAAACTGAAAACATTTTATTTTTTAAAGTATTCATCATTCGTGTTTAGTTATGTTGTTATGTGAACTAGGACACTTTTCAAAAGTTACTAATATAGAATTTGCATAACAATCTTGTTGTTGTTAGGTGCTATCGAGTCCAGTCTGACTCATAGTGACCATACTTACAACAAATGAAACACTTCCTGACACTGTACCGTGCCCAGCACCATGTCAGTGCTTCTCTGCTATTCATAGGGTTTTCAGTGGCAGATTGATTTTTGGGAGTGGGCTGCCAGGTCCGTCTCCCAAGCCTACAGCACCTGGTGTTCCCAGGCGGTCTCCCATCCACGTACCAACCAGGCCCAACCCTGCTTAGCTTCTGAGATCTGAGAAGATCGGATATCACAGTGGAATGGTTGCAGGAATTCAATTTATGAATAGTTAATTCCCAAGTTTAACCACACCAAACCATGTGGACTAATAGGGATAGCCCTGGTCAGGAGTGAGATTTATCCTGGCTGTCCACCGCTGTGTGGACTGGGCGGGAGAATTTGCTCTGAACAGTCTATTCCATCCCAGGAGTCATTGGGTGAAAATGGACTGGCATGGAGCATTTTGAATCAGATAATCATAAGGTCTATTATGTTGGGGCCTGCAGCCATAGCACTGTGGCATCTGATCCTAATCAGGGTCAGGCCTGGTTAGTCCTTGGATGGGAGACCGCCTGAGAATACCAGGTACTATAGACTTGGGAAAAGGACCTGGCAACTCATTCCCAAAAAACAATTAGCCATTGAAAACCCTATGAATAGCAGAGAAGCACAGATAATAGTGTTTTGCTATAAATTGGACACCTGCTCGAAGGCACCTAAAAACAACTATGTTGGGAATGAAAGGTTGAAGAGAAATGGGATTGCATTCATCATCAAAACAGACATCTCAAGATCTGTCCTGAAGTACAATGCTGTCAGTGATAGAATAATACTCATACACCTACAAGGAAGGCAAGTTAATACAACTATTATTCAAATTTACACACCCACCACTAAGGCTACAAAGGAAGATAAGGAAGATTTTTATCAGCTTCTGCAGTCTGAATTTGATGGAATACGCAGTCAGGATGTACTGATAATTACTGCTGATTATAATACAAAAGTTTGCCAAAACAATGACTTCATTGCAAATACATTTTTCACCAACATAAACAGTGACTATACACAGGGAATTCACCAGATGGGATATTGTTGTTGATGTTAGGTGTCACTCAGTCAGGTCTGACTCATAGTGACCCTATGTACAACAGAACAAAACACTCCCTGATTCTGTGCCAGGCACACAATCTTATTTATGTTTAAGCCCATTGTTGTGCAACTGTGTCAATCCATCTAGTTGAGAGTTTTCCTTTTTTTTTTTATTGACTTTCCACTCTCCCAAATATGAGTCACTCGCCAGGGATTGGCCCCTCCTGACTACAGGTCCAAAATATGTAAGATGCACTCTAGCTTTCTGGCTTTTAAGGAGCATTCTGGTTACATTTCTTCTAGGACAGATCTGTTGGTTCTTTTGGCAGCCCAAGGTATATTAAATATTTGTCTCCAGCACCATAGCTTAAAAGCATCAATTCATCTCCTATCTCCCTTATTCAATAGAACACACAAGAAGAAAACTGACAACATTTGTGGAAAAAGATGATGGAAAAGTTCAATGTCAAATGTCAGAACAAGACCAGGTGCTGACTGTGGATCAGACCATCCACTGCTCATATGCAAGTTCAAACTGAAACTGAGGCAAATCAGAATAAGTGCAGAAGAGCCAGGGTTTGACCTTGAGTCTAGCTCACCTGAGTGCAGAGACCACCTCAAGAACAGGTTTGATGCATTAGACACTAATGACCAGAATCCAGACGAGTTCTGGTGTACCATCAAAGACATCATTCATGAGGAAAGCAAAAGATTATTGAAAAAATGGAAGAAAGTAAAGACGAAATGACATGTCCAAAGAAACTCTGAAACTCGTCCTCGAACTTCAAGGAGCTAAAGTAAAAAGAGGACACGATGAAGTTAAATAGCTAAACGGAATATTACAAAGGGAAGCTTGGGAAGACAAGATCAAATATTATGATATGTGCAAAGAGCTGGAGATAAAAAAACAAAAAGGAAGAACACACTCTCTTTTTCTTAAGCTTAAGGAATTGAAGAAAAAACCCAAGCCTCAAGTGGCAATAGTGAAAGATTCTGCAGGGAAAATAATAAAGAATGCAGGAACCATCAAAAGAAGATGGATGAAATACACAGAGTCATTATCCCAAAAAGAATTGGTGGATGACCAACAGAAGGCTCCAGAAATTGATGGAATACCAATAGAGATGTTTCAACAAACAGATGCAGCACTGGAGGTGCCAACTTGTTTATGCCAACAGATTTAGAAAACAGCTACCTGGCCAACTGACTGTAAGAGACCCATATTTGTGCCTATCCCCAAGAAAGGGGACCCAACCTAATGTGGAAACTATTGAACAATATCATTAATATCACACATAAGTAAAATTTTGCTAAAGATCCTTCAAAAGTGATTGCAACAGTATATGGACGGTGAACTGCCAGAATGTCAAGCTGCATTCAGAAGACAACATGGAACCAGGGACATCATTGCTGATGTCAAGGGGATATTAGCCAAAATCAGAGAATACCAAAAGATGTCTATTTATGTTTTATTGACTATGCAAGGGCATTTGACTATGTGTATCATAACAAATTATGGATAACTGCAAAGATTGGGAATACCAGAGTACCTCATTGTACTTGTGAGAAATCTGTGCATGGACCAGGAGGCAGTCTTTGGAATAGAACAAGGAAATATTGCCTGGTTTATAGTCAAGAAATGTTTGCATCAAGGCTGTATCCTTTTACTGTACCTCTTCAATCTCTATGCTGAGCAAACAATCCGAGAAGTTGGACTTTATGAAGATCATGGCATCATAATTCGAGAAAAACTCACTAACAACCTGTGTTATGTAGATGACACAACTCTGCTGTCTGAAGGTGAAGAGGATTTGAAACATTTACTAGTAACCACCAAAGAATACAGCCTCCAGTCTGGACTGTGTCTCAATATCAAGAAAACAAAAATCCTTACAACTGGGTCGGTACACAACTTCACGATAAATGAAGAAAAGGTTGAGGTTGTCCAAGATTTTGCTTTACTTGGTTCTACAATCAACATCCACAGAAGCAGGAATGAAGAACTCAAAAGACGCACTGCTTTGGGAAAAGTTGTTGCATAAGATCTCTTTATGATGTTAAAAAGCAAAGATGTCACATTGAAAATGAAGGTGTGCCTGACTCATGCCATGGTATTTTCTGTCACATCATGGATGTGAAAGCTGGGCATTTACAAGGGAGACAGGAGAGGAATTGATGCTTTTGAATTATGGTGCTGGAGATGATTATTGAATATACCATGGACTGCCAAAAGAACCCACAGATCTGTCCTAGAAGAAGTGCAACCAGAGTGCTCCTTGGAAGCTAGCATGGCTAGACTGAGCCTGACGTATTTTGGACATGTTGTCAGGAGGGACCAATCCCTGGAGAAGGACATCATGTTTGGGAGAGTGGCAGGTCACCAGAAAAAGGAAAACCTTCCACTAGATGGATTGACACAGTGTCTGCAACAATGGCCTTAAACATAAAAATGATCCTGTGTCTGGCACAGGAGAGTGTTTCGTTCTGTTGTGCACAGGGTTGCTGAGTCGGGCTGACTACGACACCTAACGACAGCAATGACTCCAATCAAGGGAGGCCAGAGAGCAGTCCTACACCTGCGTCCTGATTTTGTACAACAGTCCTCATGCAGACGACATCTTGTAGGTTGGCACCTTCTGGTCTTGCATGCACCCTACAGGGGAGCCTTGCCAACGTGTGATTTATTCCACGTGCTGTGATGGCAGCAGGAGAAAGCCCTGCACCAGGACTCAGTGCCACCGTGCCCCCATGTCTCCAGCCACAGAAACCACAAGGCTTGGGAAAACAGAGTCCAAAAGGACTCCACAGTCAGCGACATGGGACACCCTGCAGAGCTTCGCAGGGACAGCTAAGCCACAACGCTGGCCTCCCACCATCCATTTTGGCCGGACGGGCGTGCAATGTCTCCCAAGAGGTTTGTTTTTGCGGAACTCAGGAGAAAAGCATCTTGATGGGAGCCTTTGTCCACATCTGTGGCCTTGGAGAGAGGGACCATGGCCACCGACTGGGCCCCAGTCCTCGGGCGCTGGTGCCCCTTGGGCTGCCTTTTCAGATGCTTACTCCTGGATGACCCTGGATGATCGGCTGCCCTGTTTCCTCAGTCATTTCCTTCCCAACACAGAGTCTCGTTTCACCTCCGGAGCTCTGGAAGTGAAGGCAAGGCGCTGTGTCTGATCCCCTATCTGTGGGAGGCAGTAAAACTCTGGTCACATTTCCTGTTAGCATTCAGACCCCTCCAGAACTACAACCTACTACTGTCCTTGAGTCTAAAACCCAAAATGAAAGCTAGGCTTGCGAATGCCTTAAAAGTTAGAAGCAGACATGAGCGCACGGTGGTCTGGGGAGAAATCAGGACTCTGACAGCTTAATCTTCGGTGACGCACTGTGTGGGCTTCTCAAACAGAGCTGGGGACAGAGCTCCGGTGCTTCCCTTCCCTGCCCTCTGCTGCCCTGCAGCAGGCATGTGGGGTCAGAGTGACGAGCGAGGTCACAGCCAGCTGGACGGGATGACGAGGATGCACGTTGAATACCGTGTTCAGGTGAAAATCGTGGGTGACGTTCGTGAGCCATACAGTTAGGAATGAGGCAGGATCTGATTGCAAGGCTACGGACATAGAGGAACGCTTCCTTGTCCCAACTGTATGTTTTGAAAATTTGTACGTAATTATGTTGCTGTGGTAATTATGGGGAGCTTTAAAATGCCTGGGCTGTTTGCGAAGGCCTTTATTTATTACCGCTAATTGCATCCTGTGCTGCAGTGTCTGACGTTCATCAAGAGGAATGCGAGAGCGGACGGGGCGCGAGGGTACATGACTCAGCTCGTGCTGGCTCAGGGGGTTGAGCTAGGGGCCACTTCCACTTTAAATAGTCATCCTTCATGCGCTGCAAGCTTACAGATAGGTAGAGGAGCTCAGAGAGCAGACAACTTGCCTCGTGGCTCCTCCCTAAGGACCGAGCTCTGCTGACTGTGGCTTGGTGAGTCATCAGAGGACTGGACTCCTGCCTTTACTTCGTAAGACACGATAGAATTCACTGGCATTTCAGCCAGAACAGGTTGTGACCTGTTCTCTGCTGATCATTGCAGCCTCTGCCTAGAGTTAGCAGCTGGGTCTTGAAAGGGGAACAAGGAGGTCTCTCTCGAATCCCCCCTGCAGGATCCTTCCGCAGACCGCCAGGCATAAGTATAAGTCAATCTAGGCATGGGCAATCAGCTTTTCACCTTACCACCCCAAACAGAAAAGCTGGAAGCAGAGGTCCCCAGTCCTAATCCATTGGAGTCGTCTGGGAGCTTTTACAATGCTTTACTCAGCCAACCCTTACCGTAATGGCACCGGAGTCTTGGGCGTGACAACCAGGTCTTAGTATTTTCAAAGTTCCTAATCAGCTTCCATGGGAGAAGGACCAGGCAACCCCCTCCCAAAATCAATCTGCCATTGAAAACCCTACGGACATCAGAGAAGCACTGACAATAGTGTTTCCCCTGTTGTACAGAGGGTCGTTATGAGTCGGATACCGACTCGACGGCAACTAACAACAACAACAATCAGCTTCCAAGTACACTCAGCTTGAGAACTCTGCCTTTGGCAACATGTTTGGACTCCATTTGTTGTACTGAAATTAGAATTACCACCCTAGTTAATAAATTGTTGTTGTTGTTGTTAGGTGCCATCGAGTCGGTATCCGACTCATAGCCACCCTCTGTACAACAGGGGAAACACTATTGTCAGTGCTTCTCTGCTGTTCATAGGGTTTTCAATGGCAGATTGATTTTTGGGAGGGGGTTGCCAGGTCCTTCTCCCAAGCCTACAGCATCTGGTGTTCCCAGGCGGTCTCCCATCCAGGTACTAACCAGGCCCGACCCTGCTTAGCTTCTGAGATCTGATGGGATCGGATGCCACTGGGCTACCACTGCAGGCAGTTAATAAATTAGGAGTCCATTGAAAAGCCATGTGGAGCCAGGCACAGTGGCACATGCCTACACTCCCAGCAAGTCCGGAGGCGGAGGCAGGAGGATCGCAATTTCAAGGCCAGAGGCAGCCTGTGGAATTTGTTGAGATCCTGTCTCAGATTAAAAAGTAACAAATGGGCTGGGAGTACAGATTAGTAGTATAGTGCTTGCTAAGTATATGTGAGGCCCTGATTTCAATCCTCCAATACCATGCACACGTGCACACACACGTGAACACGCACACAAGGCAGTGTAATAAGCAGCAATGGTAGTGGATAGTTATGGTGATGGTGGTAATGACAGCTAGCTAGAAATAGTTATGTGATGTCTATTCTCCTAGCTGTTATACACACTATGCTTATTCTATTGCTGACTCCCCATAGCAGCCTTAAGCTTGGGAAGTTTATTTGTCTTCGCTTCATAGATGACATAACCAGAGTTTAGAAAATGTAGGCAACTTGTCCAAAATTACATTTCTATTCAGAGGTGGAATTAGGCTGGGGTTTATATCCAGGTCTAACCCTGAAGTCACAGGTCTCGAACGCTGAGGTTCTACTTAGAAAACCCTTGCAAAGTCCGCCTTCCCTCTTCACTCTTTGAGAGGCATCCGCTTTGCCTGGTTGAGGACGTATTTCCATCACTCCCTACAATGGAAGTGTGTGCAGTGATTCAAAGATACCAGAGCGACCTCTATTCCTAGCCTTTTTTAAGATGGACACCTATTGTATGCTGCGGGAATACTCTAGCTCCCTCACCCCGATATATAACTGTTTTGTTCTGTCATTGACACACACATACGCTCCTACACACACACACACACACACACACACACACGATCTGTGAGTTAGTTCAGACTGTTTCCTCAGTGCTGAGGACTTTGCTGCACACAGACCTATCCCCCCCATATGTAAATGTTTTGTTCTGTCATTAACACACATACACGCTCCTGCACACACACAGACACACACACACACACTCACTCACACACGATCTGTGAGTTAGTTCAGACTGTTTCCTCAGTGCTGAGGACTTTGCTGCACACGGACCTGGACCAGGACCTCACACAGTTCCTGACCGGGTGAGGCACAGCTACAATATAGTATCCAGTTGAGAACACTGCTTGTGACCCGCTTGCAAAAGTGCAACACTGTGGAGGCTGGCATGACGGGAATGGCTGGAGAACCTCCACGAACTGTAAAGCCATGATGTAATTCCTTTAAACATTTCAGAAGAAAAACTCTAAAAACAAATGAGCATAAAAGTATATCAAATAGGCAACAGATTCAGAGAGGGATTATTTTAAAACCCAAGAGTGTCCAAGGGCAAAACCAAAAACACAGACCTCTTATACTGCATCTGATAGTCTATACCAATTTGGTTAGATCATATTTGCTCCACCAGCAACATTGATTTTGCTATTCTGATACTGTGAGACTCTAGAGAGAAAATACAGATTGATATTCACAGAATTAGGAATAAACATTATCACTATAAGAGAAAATAAATACAGAAAGAAAGTCATACAATTTACTTAAAAATCAAATCATAACCTTTACATGAATTGTAAAATCATTATAAAGACATGAATCTTTTATCTTCTGTGAAACATATGTTGGAGTCATTACCACCCAGTACCAATCAACAATCCATGGAATCTAAATCCACCTTCCATTACAAGGAACCACAGCACCTCCGAGAAATGGCTGGATCCTGGGCTGAGGCAGATGTGTTAGTTTGTTGTTATTAGGTGCTGTCGAGTTGGATGTGACTCATAGCAACCTTAAGTACAGCAGAACAAAGCACTACCCAGAATTTTGCCATGCACATGATCTTTTCACGCTTGAGCCCATTGTTGCAGCCACTATGCTTCTTCTCATTTTGGGTCATGTTACAACAGCAAAAAAGAGGTCCTAGGAGGAATTCATGGGGGCTGGACAGGAGAAATGAGAGGTGGGGGCAGAAGAAGGTGAAAACACAGACATAAGGGGAGCCAGACAGGTGGGATCCTGGGAACCACTTTGGCCAGAGAGTTTGTGACAGAAGACCATGATCCGCTGCTCAGCATAGCCTGATCAGACGGGAGAACAGCGTATTCCAAAGGCCTGGGCTTTCCCTCAAGTTTGTGTCTCCAGGAACATTTACCACCGTGTTAGCTTTCATGTCACCCCGACCAACATATCTGACAGACACAATTTCATCAGCCAACCCCTGGTATAGGCGGGCATCAGGAATACACTACCCGGAGCTCCTACCCAGTGACATCTTATGCCTTGCAATTAATTGTGTCATTGGGCACTGCGCTAACTGTGGACTAAGTAAGCGATATCCTCTATGCAACTGATTCCCTTCATCAAAGGTGGGCATAAAACTGGAGGAACAGAAATGAAAATGTGGGTTTTCATTTTCTTTCTATTTTATGCAGTACATATATAAAGTCTTTTTTTTTAAATCTCCATCATCCATATTTTTAGTTTGTCATCAGTTTTCAATGGAAGAAAATGGACGCTTTCTACAACATTCCCATCAATTTTGGTTTTCAGGATGGAATCAAGACAATAGTTTCAGTCTAGGTGAGTCACAGTTGCTTTCATGTTACAGGTAAAAGCACTTTAATGCTAAGGGTGCACATTAATATCTTGTGCATAACAGGACATTTATTTCATCATATAATCAACCCCTATTTTCCCTAAACCAGTTGGTCCTTTTGACCTCAACTATTGAGAAAACGCCTGCAACCATAGCTCTGTGGCATCTGATCCCGTTAGATCTCGGAAGCTAAGCAGGGTGGGGCCTGGTTAGTATCTGGATGGGAGACCACCTGGGAACACCAGAAGCTGTAGGCTTGGGAGAAGGACCTGGCAACCCCCTCCCAAAAATCAATCTGCCATTGAAAACCCTATGAACAGCAGAGAAGCACTGACAATAGTGTTTCCCCTGTTGTACAGAGGGTCACTATGAGTCGGATACCGACTCGACGGCACCTAACAACCTAATTGAGAAAACATTAAAAAACAAGACATAGATTTTATTTTTACAGTGAAGCTGTGTGATTCCACTTAGTCAAAATAGACATTGCAAATGCCCAAGTAGGTACTTCATAATCCATATTTCTTAGACTTAAGAAATCTGCTCAGTGCCTCTTTTGACTATCTGTGTGCCACCCACACGAGATTAAGTTCAGCAAGTCGCAACAAGGGAGCCTAGAAATAGAAAGCCTGGGAACAAACAGCAAATATAGCTGACAATCTGACGATGAGGGGGCAAATAATAAAACCAAAATCAACATCAAAAAATTTATAAGCTTGAGAAATCAACAGACATTCTGTGCAGAAAGAGCTTCAGCAGGCAGTGCCCTGGTACAGCAAAACACTTGCATTTTTAGCACCTGATAGCTTATAGTTGGTGCTGCAGGCTTAGGAGACGGACCTGGCAACCCACTCCCCAAAATCAATCTTCCATTGAAAACCCTATGAACAGCAGAGAAGCACTAACAATAGTGTTTCCCCTGTTGTATGTCGGGTCGCTATGAGTCGGATACCGACTCGACGGCACCTAACAACAACAATAGCTTATAGTTAGTGGTTTACAAGCAGTACTTACAGATATCAGCCGGCTTGGCCTACATCAGGAACAGAGAGATGCTCTGGCATTCCCTGTGAGTAACAGTTTGCTTTGTACAGCACTTAATAGTAAGACGTTTGGAAAGAGATCGACTTGGTAAACTGGATCTGCCTCTGGCCTGCTGGGTGCTCTTATAGTTATTTAGCACTTTCAAGACTGGGGTGATAAGGCTAAGCCCCCCCCCTGCCCCCGCCCATGGCCACCGGACAGCCTAAGTGAGATAGTGCACAGAGGGCACGTAGACACACTCAGAAATGGCAGCTGTTGTTATTATTGGATGGAACAAATAAAAGCTCAGAGATGCCAACTTGCTCCAGGTTGTGTAACTAAGAAGAGAGGGAGCTGGGCTCAGACCTCTTTGGTTTTCCATTCAGTTTCTGCTGCATTTTATTTGTTTTCAGTCTTATCCTTTGTCTACAAGATGACCTGCTGTCTTCATGATGCAAGGACTCAAAAGAGATCATTTCATATCTTTAAGAAGAACTTTCAATTCTTTTCTTTCCTGCTAATCATGGGGTCAAGGATTGGATCCAGTAGGAAGAAGAAATCCCCTTTAGTGGCATGAGGAGTTAGGGCCAGATACTAGAACCAAAAAAAGTGTCTGAAGAGGGGAACTGAGGTCCCGATGAACTATAAAGAATCAGCACTGAAGAGAAATATGAAAGTAATTTAGGATAATAATCAGCCTTTTCTTCCTGCCCTCTTCATTTAATTCTTTCCCTACTACTTTCCTTTCCTTCTTTGTAGCTTCTTAATTTCCTCTCTTTTTTGCTTCCATTGGAACAAAAAGTATTGGTATAGATTTGTGCTATATAATTACACGCTATTTACTAGAGTCCTATCAGGCTGGGGTTAGCTTAGTTGGTATAGTGCTTGCTCAGTGAACTCTGAAGCCCTGGGTTTGATCCCTTGTTGTTGTTGTTGTTGTTGTTAGGTGCTGTCGAGTCATGTCCAATTCATAGTGACCCTCATAGGGTTTTCAATGGCTGATTGTTTCAGGATTGCCTTGGGAGTGGGTTGCCACATCCTTCTCCCATTTTTGCAGTGCTGGGAATCGAACTCGGGACCTCAGAGACTGCAGAGCGGAGCTCTACCAACTGAGCTAAATCCCAGCCTGGTTCGATCCCTAGCACCGTAAAACTTGGGGGAAGGACCTGGCAGCCCACTCCCGATACAACCCTGAAAACCAAACAGCCATCAACACCCCACGAATAGCAGAGAAGCACCAACATAGTGCTGGGCACTGCCCAGTGGCAGCAGTGTTCACCGGTCTTTTCGGGCTGTCAAAGGGCGTGAAGCAGAGGCTTTGTGCTGGGCAGGTGCACGAGAGGCAGAGAGAGCCAGACAGCTGCGCGTGCCAGATCCAGCCGGTGTCAGATGAGGCTGTGCTTCACAGACAGCCCTTTCCCTGCGTCCCCGCCTCAGGGAAGGAGCGAGTGAGATTTCTCAAGGTCTCTTTCCTGAAGGCAGAGCTCCACGACCAAGTCACTCTGGAAGGCTCACCTTGTACTGCCCTGGCATTGGAGATGACGCTTGAGGACAGGACCATTGGCACCACTGGGCCCTCAGCACGGGTGTGCGGAATAGCCCCAGGCCTTACGCTCTCGGAGGTTATATCACCTGGCAAGCTCAAGAACTACACAACAAGTCAATTAAAGTTTCAGGCTTTTTTTCTTCTTCTTTCTTTTTTCTTTTTTCTTTTTTTTTAGTCTAACTAGAGTCAGACCTGACTTGAAGGTATCTAACAACAACAACAACGGGCTGGGATTTAGCTCAGTTGTTAGAGCACTGCTCTGCAGTCTCTGAGGTCCTGAGTTTGATTCCCAGCCCCGTAAAAATGGGAGAAGGACGTGGCAACTCACTCCCAAAGCAATCCTGAAATAGCCAGCCGTTGAAAACCCTATGAAGGTCGCTCTGAGTCAGACTCGACTCAACGACACCCAACAACAACAACTCTAGAAGCCAGTCTTCCAACTAGTGATATGCTGGCCTAGGAACTGACATTTAACTTGAGATCCTTACGGTTTGGGAACCTGCAGAACTGGCTGATGGATTTTGGTGTGGGCATGTGGGAGGCAGAGAAGATGCTCCCATCTCTGGGAAGAGTGCAGAGCCCACACAGCTGGGTGAGTGACGCCCTCGCATCCCAAAGTCTAGGGAAAGGACTTGGGTCCATTTATGAAAACCACTTCTGCAGAATCCTGCTTTTCCCAAATGTGCAAATCGCTGAAACGTTGGACTAGCAGTTCTCCCTGATGTGAGTGGTTAGTTTACAGTCTGCAGACTCAGCATGTTGAAGCACATTTTATTTTATTTTCTCCTATCTGAGCGAGCCCAGGAATATCCTCTGCGTCCACCCATATGCCTTCTCGTCATGTCACAAACACTGGCAGTCGCTGTACGTCTCCATCTCCCCATTAATTTGCTCAGAGCTGGTGCTAGACAGCAGATGGGCAGAAATGTGCTCCCACCCCCCGCCTCTCCTGAAGATGGCGGCAGCCATTGTCCCAGGACCAAGTGCTATTATTTACCCACCATGGCTGCTCCTGAGTGGCCTGCTCTGGTGGTGGGGTTCCGACAGCCTTGGCCAGCATGGGCGTGAGGCGGTGCGTGGCTCCTTCAGACCTCTCCTGGTCACGGGCCCCCTCAGCCTCCCTTGGCCCCCCGGGTCTCCCTTGGTGCTGGTGTGTCAGTGTCTGCAAAGGCAGGGCGGCTCCCACAGGTGCTCTGGCACCTGGGCCACAGGTCCACGCAGCTCTCACAGTGGACTGTGACACACTCTCTTAGTCCTCAGGCGTCAGCTCCAGAGCCAAGCAGGGGTGTGGGTGTGGGCCAGGCCCTCCTGCCCTCTCCGCCTGGGAGCCCAAGTACAGCAGAGGGGCCCATGAAGCTCTCATGATGTGGCTTAGCCTCACCTCAAGCCTTAGAGGTGAAGTTGTAGGAAAAGAAAGTGTCCTGTTGTGGGGAACAAGTGCTGGGTCCCCAACATGTAAGACCCTACGTTTTCCCAAGAGCGGGAGAGGCTGGCCTGGAAGGGAGCATTTCCAATTGGGTACACCCTTGGAGCAGATATGGGCTCGATACTGTGACTGCTGTCTCCTTTTGCATCCTTGGTCCCCTAGGTGCACCTTCATTATCTCCCAGCACAATCAGAATCAAGGACCACGCTTGAAGGGACCAGTTAGCCCACGGCTATGTGGTCAGAGCTGCTCTTGAAGACTAAGTGAGGGAGCAGGGGGCAGAGGTTCCAAGCACTGCCCAGTGTGGGAGATGTGGCTTCTGGGGACCTCGGTGTGGAAGTTGAGCTTTGGAGAGGGCAAGCATGTTGTTTAGTATATACAGAAAATTTCATTAAAGACTTAGATGTGTGAAAATCCATGTCTTCTCACCCATTTCAATTACCTTTATATGAAATAAATTTCTACTCTGAGATCCCACCTGACTCCAGTAAGAATGGCCAACATCAGTAAAACAAATAACAAATGATGGTGAGGTTGTGGAGAAAACGGAGTCTTCTCACACTGTTGGTGGGGCTGTAAACTGGTTCAACCACTTTGGAAACCAATATGGAGATACCTCAGAAAACTAGAAATAGAACTGCCGCACGACCCAGCTATACCACTCCTGGGCCTGCAGCCGTAGCCCTGTGGCATCCGATCCCGTCAGATCTCAGAAGCTAAGCAAGGTCAGGCCTGCTTAGTCCTTGGATGGGAGACCGCCTGGGAACACCAGGTGCTGTAGGCTTGGGAGACGGACCCAGCAACCCACTCCCAAAAATCAATCCGCCATTGAAAACCCTATGAACAGCAGAGAAGCACTGACAATAGTGTTTCACCTGTTGTACTCAGGGTTGCTTTGAGTTGGATACCGACTCGATGGCACCTAACAACAACAACAACAACAACATACCACTTCTGGAAATATACCCAAAGGGAGACACTCATCATACCACAGATTGCCCGGGGTTTCCCTTTGGTCCCTTGGTGAGGGAGGAAGAAGTACTTGCTCTCAACAGTTGGGCATACTTCCACAACTAGAAATAATATCAGTGGGCATTTGTAAAGAACATAGCCGTCTCTAAGGCTGGTCCTCGGTCTTTTCCTTCCTTCATTATTTCTTTCTTCTTTTCTTACTTTTTCTTTTCCTTTCTTGCCTTTTCTTTCTTTTCTGTCTCCGTGAATTTTGAGAGTTGTCCATTTCCTGCTCCATTGCTCACCTACCAGCCTGCCACATCGCCTGTAGAGACCCCGCTCTGTCCACCTTCCAGCCAGTGAGGACCGGAGAAGGTTGCAGCTAAGGCTTCTGGGAGACTAACCAGAAATGATTAGAGAGGAAGTTAGGTCAGGCTTCAGACCATCAGGGGTAGGGTATGCGTTAGTGTTACCTAGTCACAGGCACCCAGCTTGGCTTCTTTCCTGCTTCTTTCTCTGCACTCATGGGCCACATAGGCTGCCCCCTATTCCAACTCAACTCATCCTTCCTAAGAGGGCATGCTCGCAGTGGTTCCTTTACCCCTAGTTCCAAATTGAACTTGTTTTACGTTCTTCTCCAGGTTTTCATGGGGCTGGGATTTAGCTCAGTTGGTAGAGCGCTGCGCTGCAGTCTCTGAGGTACCGAGTTCAATTCCCAGCCCCCCAAAATGTGAGAAGGACCTGGCAATCCACTCCCAAGGCAATCCTGAAACTGTCAGCGATTGAAAACCCTATGAGGGTCGCCATGAGTCAGATACCAACTCGATGGCACCTAACAACAACAAACAACAACCAGCTTTTCATGAGCACTCTGGCTCCTCAGCTTTGTGAAATCACACCTGGAAGTGGGGCTGGGTCTCCCTAGAGACCTGTGATGCACAGGCAAATCAGCAGGTATCCATGCCAGGCACAGCCTGGGAGTCTGGGATCACAGTGCATCACCAGAATGGCCGCCAAGGCCAGGGGCTTGGAGGGGAAAAGGAGGCAGGAAAGCAAGTCATGCTTCCTCCATCCCTCGGCTTTGGTTGGTTGGCCACATGGAAGAATGCCTGGTAAAGGCACAAACACCTCATGAGAAAGCACCCGGAGCGTGCTTCTGGTTTTCTTCTGGCTTTGGCTGCCCAAGGTGGGTCCAAGAAAGGCAGTGAAATCACAGTGGATACCAAGCCTAGGGGGCCTGGTAAATGAGTGTTCTATGCATTTGAGGTATGATAATTGGAATAAAATAGCATGAAGATCATCGTTATTTCCTGAGCACTTTCTAACTGTTATAGAGTACTAGCTCTAGAGTACTCCAACAGCTTTGGAAAATACTATTGTTTCACCTTTTATGCTGTGGGATTTGACTGGAGATTACTAGAACTCTCCATTTCTGGGTCTTCCGTATTTCCTGGACATGGGGACAGACCACTAACCTCTTTTGAGGTCCATCACAGCCATTAAGATCATTCCATCCAATACAATGTAAGGACAGAAGGTGTGCATAGTTTCTAGTCCATAGGCACAAGTGCCCCCACGTGTCTGTGAGTTTGTCATGCTGTGGGGGCTTGGGTGTTGCTGTGATGCTGAAAGCTATGCCACCAGTATTACAGATACCATCAAGGCCACCCATAGTGGACAAGTTTCAGCTGAGCTTCCAGACTAAGACAGACTAGGGAGAAGGACCTGGCAGCCCACTCCTGAAATAACTAGCCATTGAAAACCCTGTGAATAGCAGAGAAGCACTGTCAAATACTGTGCCGATAAATGAGCCCTCCAGGCTGGAAGGCATTCAAGAAACAACTGGAGAAGTGTTGCCCCCTCAAAGTAGTTGTTGTTCGGTGCTGTCAAGTCGGTACCCAACTCAATGCAACCCTACGTACAACAGGCGAAATACTTATTGTCAGTGCTACTCTGCTGCTCATAGGGTTTTCAATGGTGGATTGACTTTTGGGAGTGGGTTGCCAGGTCCTTCTCCCCCTCAAAGTAGAGTCAACCTTAATGACAGGATGGAGTAAAACCCCTGGGACCTCTTTTTGCTAATGTAGAATGACTCAGAATGAGAAGAAACATAATGGCTGCAACCGTGGGCTCAAACACAAAAAGATCTTTTGCATGGCACAGTGTCGGGAAGTGTTTCATTCTGTCGTACATAGGGTTGCTATAAGTGGGATCCGACTGGATGGCACCTAACAACAGCAGGTACAAGTGCACAGTTGACCATGATCCCCAGGGTCTCTTGCTGCAGGAGGCCTGGACTTGTAGGTCAGAGTGGAAGGCAGCGACCCTAGGGGAATCCTGGCAGCTGGGAACTTTGTGAATGACGAGGTTGGCACTTGCAGGGTGACGTCACCAGACTGTTGGCATTTGTTTTTCAAAGCAGCAGAGCCTGTCCAGTCCTGAGCGATAGAGAAGGAAAGAGGCCATGGTGCAGACAGCGATCAGCTTCTCCCTGGACGCAGAGGCCGAGAAGGGCGGCGCCCGCCTCTGGAAGCAGGGCCGACTCTGAACAGGCAAGCGCATGCTCAGTCCGCGCTCCAGCCGCACCGAGATAGGATCAGCTCCGGTTCCAGGAGCCAGACTAGAGCTGGGGCTCTGCACGGAGCAGGGCCGCAGATGGACAGATGGCTTGCGGAAGCTCCAACCCCTTTCCCCAGTTTTGTGACTTCCAACATGGATCGAAGCCCTCGGTCTTTTAAGTTGGTCTTAGAAATAATTTTTAAAAGATGAATTCATATCCCTCGCTGAGACAATCGTTTATGAGGAATATAAGCAGTTTTTTTGCTTGTGTATCGCAGCTTGGAAGGAGAAATAAGAGTCAAGTTATTTAAGAACCCGTCAAGCAGATGTACCAACCAATCAGAAAAGCGCATAGCTCCATGGTGTAAATCCGGAATAATTGGTTAGGTCGTGAAAGTACACGCTGTTACGCACTAAAAGACCTCAGTCGTGGCTCTGATGTTCAGCCAAGGATAAGAATGGAGGCACTGAATGGGGAAGTCAAAAGAAAATGTTGACACTCCAGGACAAACTTGACTTGTAATTTTTTTCTTCTTTTTGATTTTATTTTATTTTTTTTTTTTTTTTGGTACTGGCGTACCCAGGACCTCGCATTTGCATGCCCTGCAAGTGCTGGACCACTGAGCTGCACCCTCAGCCCCCACCCTTTTTTTTTTTTAACATTTTTTGAGACAGGGTTTCCCTAAGTTTTGCAGACTGCCTCTGGTCTCGAACTTGCCATCCTCCTGCCTCTGCCTCTCCAGCCGCTGGGATTACAGGGGTGCACCACCACTTCCGGCTCTTTTGTTGATTTTTAATATGAACATCTAATAAGGATTTCTAATTTTTTTCTTTACTCTAAAACTCTATTGCAAAGACAGTTTTGTTGGTTTGGAATCCTGCTTAATTATAATTTTACCCTTTTATGATACATCTGCAAATACTATTTTTTTTAATGTTTTGTCTGAAGATTTTGAGGAAAAGATTTAGCTTCTGTATTAATGCATGGACATTTATTCCAGGAGTTGTATTTTGTGTGTGTGTGTGTGTGTGTGTGTGTGTGTGTGTGTGTGTGTGTGTGTGCATGGATGGACATTACAAAGTCTGTTTTGGAGATAGAATACTTATAATTTCAGGTTATAATGATGGAATAATTTACATTTTGCCCTTTTGGAATGATCTTATCAAACAGAGAATGAGATTTGCGTCCCACAACTGAAGAACAGCTTGGGTCTTTCTAAATGGCAGTCTGCTGCTGCCTCTCAGAAGGAGCCTCATCACTAGACATCTCTTTGGAATGTGGCCGGGCTATCTTGGATAACCATTTGACCCTGGCCATGGACTCTGTTGGACCAGCAGCGAGCCCAGGTCAGGCAGGTGGCAAAGGTTGGGAGTCATTGTCTCTGTGCACTTGATGCTCGCTGGGGAGGGCAGAGAGAGCCCTGGCTTTTGCTGCTGCCAGATCACATTACGTAAACAGAACTTGGCTCCCTTCTTCCCCAGTAGCATCTGCTCCGCTTATGGTCCCCTGTGTTCCCGTTCTGCTTTGTCCAAGACAGTGGTCATGAGTAATGGATTGGGCTGAGGCTGCTGATGCATGATGTAATTATCAGAGGGACTTAATTAGCAGCACATCTCATGTGGGATTACCGCACAGTGCTGTCTCCGCTTGCTCTCCAGCAAATTAGAAGTGGCGTGCACCACAGCAGGAGCGTCCTCCAGAAGTCACCCATAATACACTTGCTTCTCTCTGACCCAACAGCTTGGAATAACCGTGGCTTACCTTTGCTTGCTAATTTCTAAAGAAAATACACAATGGAATACTATTCAGCAATCAAGAAAAATGAAATAGGGTCATTCGCAGCAAAATGGATGGAATTAGAGAAAATTATTTTAAGTGAACGAACACAAGATCAGAAAGAGAAACAACACATGTTGTCACTCATATGAGGGAGCTGACTCAAAATTACAAGAAGGAAAAATCCTACTCAAAGGTCAGATCACATTAAAAGGGGGGAGGGAAGATAAGAATGAGGTCAATATAAATGGACTAGAAATCGCATGTAATTGTTCTAACAAGACAAAAACAAAGACCATTACAGGAAAAGTTTCTATCTTAAACAGAACTGGAACCCAAGGACATATAGAAAAATACTACATAGTAAAAGATAGAGAAGACTTGGATGGGAAACTTAGATGGGAAGGGGGGAGGGGGGAAACATAGGGGAGGGTAAGGGGTAATTTATATGAATAATGTTTATCAAATTGCATATATGAAAATTGTCACAATGAAAAGCATGTCAAAATGAATCACATGATGATGTACATTAAAAATTTCTAATAATAAAAAAAAAAGAAAATCTGTAACAGACTAGTGCCCTGCCTAGCCACTGCCTAAAAGCCATATTCTTATCATGCAAGGCTTTTTGAATGCTACTCAATGTTGAGGACATTCATTCATTGAGTGCTAGCTACTGAAGCCCGAACGCCAGGAGGGAAATAATTATCAGACATGTTTGCATTCTCCCAGCAGCAGACTCTGTAGATGATGAAGCAAAGCTCTCTGGTTTTGAGATGGATTAAAGTTAGCTCAGTTGGTAGAGCTCTGCGCTGCAGTCTTTGAGGTTCCGAGTTCAACTCCCAGCACCGCAAAAGTGGGAGAAGGACCTGGCAATCCACTCCCAAGGCAATCCCGAAACAGTCAGCCATTGAAAACCCTATGAGGGTGGCTATGAGTCGGATACCGACTCGACAGCACCTAACAACAACAACAACAACAACTAAAACAGTTACCAATGGCAATTATTGATATCGATAATTATCAATTCATTTATACAGCACAATGGACAAGATTCTGCAATTATTGGAGCTGGAGGTACTTTTAGTTGAGTGCTCTACATTTAGCTGCCTACAGCTATAGCCCCCTAGCACCCACTACTGCCTGATCTTGGAAGCTAAACAGTGTCGGCCTGGTTAGTCCTTGGATGGGAGACCGCCTGGGAACACCAGGTGCTGCAGGCTAGGGAGATAGATGTGCCAACCCACTCCTGAAAGAATCTGCCATTGAAAACTCTGTGAATGGCAGAGAATCACTGACAGTAGTGCCAGGCACGGCACAGCGTCGGAGAGTGTTTCGTTCTGTTGTACATGGGGCCTCTATGAGTCAGACCCAACACAATGGCACCTAACAACAACAAAGTGTACAGTTACATAGGTACTCTAAATATAATGAGATATTTACATTCATAATTGTTAAGTGAGTGATATGGATGAGGTAACAGATTACAGACATTAAGTAAACTGTCAAGGATGGATAATAGAAGAATGTATGTAAAAGACATGAAAACGAAAGTCAAAGGCTCAGATTAAAGATTGTAGTTAGGGAAACAGAATTTATAAAGCTTTAAAAAAATTCCTAATCTAGCCGATTAATAATTATCAATCAACCCTTGGATTCAAAGTTTCTGTAGGGCTTCAGCCATTGTCATGGCCCAGCATGATTTCATGTCTTCACTGCCCCCCAAGCCCACTTTCCTGCCTGTCTCAACTCCTCCCACCTGGCAGCCTGCACCATCTTCCTTCCCTCTGAGCTTGGCAAGAGGCTTTCGCACTCTCTTAGCACTCTGCTTTCTGTTCAAAACGGAGAAGCATTGGTAATAACTCTATTAATCAACAGTGCAGGGCTGCACATAAACTTTCGCTGTATCAATCATTAAAACTGTCTTCAAAAGATTACCTAGCTACATGGAAGTGTAGAATATAAACTTGAATTTAAACAGCACTACCATCCTAGGTTTCATTAAAAATTGCTACCTACATGTATGCAGAAAATAAGTTCATTTTAAGTTGTTTTCTAAAGCTATTTAGATTTGTACAAGGAATATAAACACACTTGTAAATTGCCTTTAATATTCAGTAAAATTAGGAAATAATTTATTTTATATTTTGTTCATGGGCCACTTGATAATTCCATATATATATATATATATATATATATATGGTGTCAAAAACATATACACATCTTAAGAAAGAAAATAACTATATTAAAATTGTAATGCTCAATATATGCTGATAACAAAGGCTGAGTACAAGTCACATTTGAATTCTGCAGTTTCCAGAGGTGCCGAGCGTGGTCAAAACCAGTGTCCAGACACTCTTGATCACAAAGAAATGCAGCTTTAGCAACAGGACCCTGGGTCTCAAACTGATCACAAATGTGCAACTTGTGAGGCGTGCTGGCCACTCTGTTGCATGCTCACACCTCCATTGTTGTAATGTTCTCAAATGTCAAATATGGCTTCAAAGTGGTCGAGGGTCTGTTGAATGACAACTGTGCTTCTGCCATTTTCTTTGACTGTCCTGCCTGCCACGTGGTGCACATTCATTGCATTCATGCCAGCGTTTGAAGGAATGTCATCCTACACATTGCAACCATGAGTCAGTTCAACTTTGAAAAGTATTACACAGATAACATCTATTAAAATGTGTATGCATTTTTGGTGCCTCTGGTATATATGTACATTACTGTTATTGTTAGGTGTCCTCCAGTTGGATCTGACTCATTGGGACCCTTACAGGGTTTTCAATGGCTAATTGTTCAGGGATTGTTCCAAGAGTGGGCTGCCAGGTCTTTTTCCCATTTGTGTTTTTGTTTTTGTTTTTGTGGTACTGAGGATTGAACCCAGGGCCTCGCGCCTGCATGCTCTGCAAGTGCTGGACCACTGAGCTGCACCCCCAGCCCATTTTTTCACATTTTGAGACAGAGCCTCTCTAAGTTATGCAGACTGCCTCTTACGATCCTCCTGCCTCCGAGCTGCTGGGATTATAGGCGTTTGCCATGGCACCCAGCTTTGTTTTTTCCATTTTTGTGCTGCTGGTGCTGGGGATTGAACTCAGGGCCCAACTGAGCTAAACAACTGAGCTAACCCCCACCCATGTATGTACGTATGAGTGTGTGTGTGTGTGTGTGTGTGTATGCATGTATATATATATATATATATATATATATATATATATATATTCTTGTTCTTGTTCTTGTTAGGCGTCATTGAGTCAGGTTTGACTCATTGTGACCCTATGCACAACAGAATGAAACATTCCCTGATCCTGTGCCATACCTGACACTATGTCAGTATTCTGCTATTCATAGGGTTTTTAATGGCTGATTGTTTTGGGAGTGGGTTGCCAAGTCCTTCTCTCCTTTTTGCAGTGCTAGGGATTGAACCCAGGACTTCAGAGACTACAGAACGGCATTCTACCAACTGAGCTAAACCCAGCCCCTGAGAGAGAGAGAGAGAGAGAGAGAGAGAGAGAGAGAGAGAGAGAGAGAGAGTGTGTGTGTGTGTGTGTGTGTGTGTGTATTTGTTGTTGTTAGGTGCCATTGAGTTGGGTCTCCCTCATAGCTACCCTGTGTTCATAGGGTTTTCAATGGCTGATTGTTTTGGGATTGCTTCAGGAGCAGGCTGCCACATCCTTCTCCTATTTTTGCAGTGCTGGGGGATTAAAGCCAAGGCCTCAGAGAGTGCAGAGCAGCACTCTACCAACTGAGCTAAACCCCAGCCTCGTGTGTGTGTGTGTGTGTGTGTGTGTGTGTGTGTGTGTGTGTGTGTATGATAATCCAAGGTGTTTTTGCCTTAAATCTGAAACTACTATTTGATCTGACCCTAAACTATAAATTATTTGTATAATTCACCCAACTCAAATGTTCAAATTATCATTTAATTTACATTTATATAAAATTAAATCCTTACACTTAGAATAACTCCCTTATTTTCTTTAACAAATCAGATTTATTGGTGATCAAAACTCTCGGTATGCTAATATTTTATAGTTTTTTAACATTTAACACTCACCTCATATTCATTTTGTTTAATTGAAGGCATATTGTCTTTTAAAATCTTCATTTTATATCTTGTGCCAAGTTTCCCATTCTGTTAGACTGTAAAACATAGTCTCTCTTTTGTTAGCATTAGGAAATAAGTCTATATTTTAATACTTTTTGGTTTTTCAGTATTAAATGGCATTACTGATAGAGGTTAAACATGGGTTAAGTTGGATGTTGTTTCTTCTTCCCTACATTAAAACAAATTGAGGTCAGTTCTATTCACCTCATTAATTACTGTTGTTGTTGTTAGGTGCCCTCAAGTCAAGTCCAACTCATAGCGACCCTCATAGGGTTTTCAATGGCTGACTGTTTCAGGATTGCCTTGGGAGTGGATTGCCACGTCCTTCTCCCATTTTGCAGTGCTGGGAATAGAACTCAGGACTTCAGAGACTGCAGAGCAGTGCTCTACCAACAGAGCTAAATCCCAGCCCCCCCATTAGTTATTAGTGGTCATTAATCTCCAGCTTTTACAATTATTTATTTGGCTATTTATTTTTCTGCTTCACATTTTTATATGTTATCATTCCAGCCACCTATGTCTTCCACATGAGTACCTCCGCACCCATCTTCCACATGAGTACCTCCGTATCCACCAGGAACCACTGTGCTGACTGTAAGAACGCTATATTTAATTCAGGATGAACTGACGTCTATCCACTTGCTCACTTGGTGATTTGGGATAAGTTAGTCATCCTGAGCCAAAGATTCTTCCAGAAAGGTGATATTCACCTGCTCCCTACCTGCACCCCAAAGTTATGAAAGGCATCCATCAAGTTAATATTTATGACAGCATATTATAATCTGGAATATGTCACTTAAGTGTAAATTTTAGTCTCTCTTCTTTTACACTAATATGTATTTGAGTATTTGAAAATTGTTAATTAAATTTTATACATTTTTATCTCACTTATAGAACAATCACATGAAATTTATAATTATGTAAAAATTTAATCTTGCTAGCATATATCTAGCATATACCTCTTCTATTATCATAATTTTTATTAGAAATGAAATGCTTTCAGCAATCTTTTGAGGATATCCTAATTTTTAATAAGGATATATATGTGTGTTGGGAGAAGGGCCTGGCAATCCACTCCCAAGGCAATCCTGAAATAGTCAGCCATTGAAAACCCTGTGAGGGTCGCTTTGAGTTGGATACCAACTCAACGGCACCTAACAACAACAACACAACATATATGTGTTTTGTATTTATCTTTCTTTTTCAATTTAAGTGATTTTCTTATGAAAAGTATCACTGAGATGCTTCGGTAATTTGAAGAAATCACTTTTCCAACTCCAAAAAATATTCTTATTGAGAAGGTAGGAGATGCCACTCTGTTCTATTTTTATAAATCTTTTATAAGTCTTATAAAGAATCGTTCTCAATTTTAAGTATACCCTCAATAGCAGGAGTGAACTTAAGAGAGGAAAGTTCAAAGATCAACAGAAAGAAAGGACTTATTTTCACAGTGTCAATAGCTTCCTGTCCTTCAGGGTATCCTCTGAAGTCATGGAATGGTGGCCGGTAATTCCTGGGTGTTTTCACTGACTATACTGTGCTGTCTTCAAAACTGCTCAGCTAGAAGCTTGAGTTTCCCTTCTGTTCCTCTTCAAAGCAGCTGTGAGACCTTTGATGATATGATTTGCTTTTCCAGAGTTTGATTGTTTTATCAATAAAATGAGAAGGCTGGAAATTTTTAAAGTCCCTTCCAATCCCATTGATTTATTATTTTATGAACACTTTAAAGAAAAGGACAAGAGTGAAAGTCACAATAATCCATTAGCTCCAATGAGGCTTCAAATACCTGTCCAATGCTGTCCTGCTGGTAGCCAATATCTTTGATTACTTCCACTGAGATAAGATCACAAGGTTATTTCTCCCCACCTTAGAGTGAATCAAAGACAGACACAGATTTAGAACAAGCGGATATCAGTTCCACCTCATGGATGCAATTTATTCTGGCTTTAATTTGTTTTCTTTTTATCATGTGAAAACGGCACATCTAATAAAAGAAATGGTCTTACAATATTTCCTACTTTGGTATTAAAAAAATTAAGATTTAAACATGTCACAAAACAAAGGGAAGAGCTATCATCAAAATCGCTGTATTTGACTGTGGACGGGTAGTCTGTTCCCCAGTGGTTGATTTTTTTTTTGTTTGTCTAAGAAACAGGGAGCAAAACCCTCTTCCCTTATAACTCTTTCTAGAAGAGCCATTTGAATAATAAATTGACTCAATTTTGTGTGTAATAAGGGCCAAACAGCACAATGAGGATGACAAAGGTGGGTCATTTCCCTCAGACTTCTAAGCTCATAATCAGTTCTGCACTGCTGTGGGCAAGGTCAAAGCAACCACTGGTAGTTACCTTGTCAGCCCAACATACATTTACATGAATACTTGCTATATACCAGGTACATTTATGTGAATACTTGCTATATACCAGGTACTGTGTTGGTGATTGAAGTAGAAGCTCCTCTCTCTAGAAGGTCACCAATGCACAAATATATAAGTATCATCTTCATACCCATTTTGTTCTGAGCCAAGTGGTCAGAACCTGTACAGACTATTTCATAAAACGTTAATTTAGCTGTAGCCATTCTAGAAGGTTCAAAACATTTGGATGGATACTTCCAGGAAGAAAAAGGAAAGGAGATGGTAATTTCTCAATTGTTTTCAAAGTCTAAGAAAAGAATTAGAGATAAGACACAGGAAAAAAGCAATGAGACCCCCTCCATGTGGTGCCAAGCTGACCTGGGGTGGCGACCACCGTGGCTTCCCTTTGCATCCGGCTCCTCCTTGTCTTTTGCCCCTTCAAAGATGAGTCCAAGAAACGTTAATGAGGCCAGCTGTGCTGACCTTGCTGATAGAAACATATATTCTTTGGATCTACAGTATGCTTGGAAACAAAATCCCCAAGGAGGCAGGGGGTTAGGGAAGGAAAACCAGCATTCATTGTTTTTATTTTTATACCTGCCTATAAAGACTTAATTATCATGCAAAGATGCCATTATTTACTGAATATTAATGCAATTTGTGGAACGCCAATGTACTCAGGTCAAAGGTGATAATGAACGTGCATTCAGTGATCTTGAGCCCTGTATGGGTGATCTCATTTTATGTGGACACAATTTCACTGTATAGGAACTGTCTTCATCACCTTCACTATCCCCATTTTACAGACAAGAACACTGAGGGAGGACTGACTTGCATCTGATCTAACCAGTGCTAAGCGACCACATGGGGATTTAGATGAGTAACTGCCTCCAGCTGCATCATTAATCATCTTTCCTGCCTCATTGGACTTCAGTCCCCTCACTCGGTCAGAGGGTACCAGGGTTTCTCCCAGCTTCCCCATCCTTCAGGACATGTTGGAGATCAGGGTACTTAGCCATGATGGTGTCTTTTTCCCTACAGTTGAAGGAGTACCAGGCATCAGAGCCTGTTCTACCCTCAACAACAGTGTGGCTGGTGAGAGAACTCTCGGGGGACACTAAATAATTGAAGGCACCGGAGCGTGTACACTCCTACGAAAAGCACCTGACATCTTGGCTTTCCAGGTCCAGGTCAGCAGGGGTTAAAGGAACACAAAGCACATGACTAAGGCCAGCAAGTGGCTGGATGAACCCTCCTGTGCCTGACTTGCTCTTCAAGGACAAATGTGCTCTGTCAGTGTCCCGGGCAATGGCTGCGATGGTGAGGGGCCTCACCTGGTTTTGGATTCCAGGGCTGAGCCCAGGAAGCAGCTGCAAACAGGCATGTCCTACTTGGTCTGGAACAAGGTCTTTGGAATCCCAGAGCTCAGGGCTCATACCCAGCTTGGTGTCTTCCTGCCAGGGCAAACCTTGGTGAGGTCTCCTTCCAATCACCTGTGCATCCTCAGGATAGTGACAGTCCTAGCTGTAGCCACTGAGAGGCTGAAGGCTGGCTTCTGTGCCTGTCACATCTCTGTTTTCATTTTCTCTGCCTTAGTCACAGTGATCCATGCCAAAGATCCTCTTCTGGGACCAGGTTTTGTGAAATCATATAAAGAAAAATGTCTGCATAAGCATGACTCTGTGCCAGGAGCCGGGCTGAGTGAATGGAGGTCAGTAATGGACGGTCAGATCTGGTTCCCAACCTCCTGGGACCCCCACTGTTCTAAGCGAATAGAGTGAGGGTGACCACCTTCCTTCCTGAGGCAGTGGCTTATTTTAGTGGAGTACGTGGAAATGACCACTTTTTACTTATTTATTTTTTTGGAGGGAACAGTGTGCCTTCGATTTGGCAGCTGTTATCCTGTGTCCACCTTCGGGAAGTCTTCCCTGAGTCCTCCAGAAGGGAAGGGATCTCTAGTGGTGTTGACTGTGTATCATGGCTCCACCTGATTGTGTGCTCTTGACTCAGACCTACTGTCCACACTCATTGTCCACTACTTCTCTTTATATAGTTTATTCCCCAAGTATGCTACACAATCAGCAGACCTGATAACAATGTGAATTGATGAGGGAGGGAGGAAGGAAAGGAGGGAAAGAAGGAAGGGAGGCGGGGGGCAGGGAGTGAGGGAAGGAAGGAATGAACGAAAGAAAGAAAGAAAGAGAGAAAGAAGAAAAAGAAGAAATAGGAAGAGAGGAAGACAAGAAGTCTTGGGCATGGATCTTGGCCAATATCCCATCCCTATTAAATTATGTCCTATGTTTTCAAAAGTCTAGGGGAGGACTCTCCATGTTCATTATGCTTACAAGGTTTATTTATTTATTTATTTTTTCTACTTTTTGTATGTTAGAAAATCAGGGCTTAGATAACTGCAAAAAAAAGGATATTCCCTTAGGAAAGCGATTCCTTTTTAAATTTTCTTCCTTCTTGTGTTTCTCTTGTTTATTTTTGTTTTCATTCACTCTCACATTTTTTCATTACATTATCACTTATTAAATAGTACAGAGGTGGAAAATGACGTGTGAGGTTTGAAGTCAGATGAGAAAGATATGCAAATAAAAATGTGCCTCATACTAGTTATATTATCTTTTGGTAAATTATTTACCTTTTTTTTTTTTTTTCAGTACTGGGGATTGAGTCCCAGGCACTCATTCACTAAGCTGCACCCTGGGCCTTTATTTATTTATTTATTTTGAAAAAGTTCTCACTAAATTACACAGGCTGCCTCTGGCCTTGAAATCTTGATCCTTCTGCCTCAGCCTCCCGAGTCATTGGGATTATAGATGCGTACCACCGTGCTGGGCTGGGATTTAGATCAGTGGGTAGAGTGCTGCACTGCAGTCTCTGAGGTCCTGAGTTCAATTTCCAACACTGTTAAAATGGGAGAAGGGCCTGGCAATCCACTCCCAAGGCAATCCTGAAACACTCAGCCATTGAAAACCCTATGAGGGTCGCTATGAGTCAGATACCTACTCGACGGCACCCAACAACAACAACAACACCTTGCCTGGCAATTACTTATCTTTCCAAGCTTCACTTCCTAATTTAAATAATTGGTATACATTTTAACTCAATTTAGAAATTGAGTAATGGCTCAGTGATATAATTGGTGGGCCGATTATCAGTCATTGCCTGTACAGGAGATAGCAGGCTATTGTTCAAAAGGATCTGACATGCTGTCAATATTATCACTATTAAAATTGATACAGCATGGACCTGTCTACCAGTCGTATACAGGGACAGGCACAGAAAAGTAACTTGTTTGTAGGTACCATCCCACAATGCCATGGGAGCTGGCGGCTGCCCAGGCTTCTGCCCTGCTTGACTTTTCAACACAGCCCTGCAGCCTCAGGCTCATTTAGAAGAAGCTGGGCAGTGATGTCATCAGCTATGATGTAGTCCCACCCCAGACAGACTCGAGAATGCTAAGATGCAGCTTGTGTGCTGGCCTGGCCTTAACTACTGTGGATCCTTGACTTCCCAGCAGCCCATGCTGCTTTCCTCTCCCCCTCTCTCTAACCTGTTTTGTCTTCTGGTGACGCATTTCAAGTTCAGACTTGATCTTAGGCAGGTGCTCAACATGTCTTCTCGTTACCGTCATGCGTTGCTTTAGGGGCTTCGGTGTGTGCGTGCGCGGGCTAATTGAGAGCTAACTGATGCAATCTAGCGAGGGTTGCTGGAAGCTTCATCTGCACTCTGAGTACTTCCCTTGAGCTTTGGGCATCTTGCTGCGGCTTTTGCATGGCCAGGAGGGATGCAGCACCCTCTTCCCCACCCATCAGGGCTGTGGGCTGGCGTCTGCTCTGGGATCCCCATACTCCACCTGCATTTGTGTTTCTAAGTTTAGGTCCAAGTCCCACTATTTAACACTGAAATCACCTGCCTCCTCACCTGTTCCCAGAAGCCCTTGGCAGGGATCCTTTGAGCAATAGCATTGCCCAGGGAGCGGCTTCCCTGTGAGACCACAGAGCCAAGGGTCTGCCCTTTGGTAGGGTTTGGAAGCTGAAATAACACAAAGAGGGACATTTATTTTGGATGTTGAAGATTCAAGGTTTTCTTTGATAGTTAATGAATGGTGATTGTCTTCATTACCTGTGCTGAGAGAAATTTGAAAGCAGGGGACATCTGTGGAAAATGTTCTTCAGGGGCATCTGCGAAGGTTCTTTCTCCTCATTCACCACACGTCATCCGAAAGGATGATGCAGCTTTAACATGAATGTCACATTTTATCTTCAAGGAACTATTACCTATGTCTTCTTTGTAAAGGAAAGATACTATTGCGAATCTTTTTATTAAATAATGTAAAGATGTATATCTGTATTTTTGGATCATGTTATAGATTACGGATATATTGTTTAATAAATAAAGTATTTTTTTGGGGAAAAAAAGGCAGATCAGCCATCTCCGCTGTGCATCAGGCAGCTTAGGAGAATGCTGTGAGACCCTCTCTCAGTCGATCCGCACCTATCACTCACTATCGCCTTCTGTATCCTCCTGGCTTCCCGTGGATATCTCAGCACTCTACTCAATATTTGTGTTCCAAAAATCAAAGAAATCTCTCAAGCTTAGAAAGGCAGGCTGCTGCGCTGCCCATCTGCTGGCCAAGCATCGCATCCTCCCAGTTCCACGTCTCGGACCTAAGCACATGGACGTGCAAGCCTGGCTGATTCTATGTGGCCGGGCTGCCCTGAGTGTGGCAGATGCTCAGCAGTACCTGGTCCCCCACCGACTCGGAGCCAGCAGCATCCACCAAGGCCGGCAACCAGACACAGAAGAAGACAAAACCCTCCAGACACTGCCAGTTGTTGTTGTTGTTAGGTGCCGTTGAGTTGGTAACTGACTCATAGCAACCCTTACAGGGTTTTCAATGGCTGAGTGCTTCGGGATTGCCTTGGGAGTGGATTGCCAGGCCCTTCTCCCATTTTTGTGGTGCTGGGAATTGAACTCGGGGCCCCAGAGATTGCAGCACAGAGCTCTACCCACTGAGCTAAATCCCAGCCCCAGACACTGCCAGTAGCTATCCAATAAGAAAAGAGCTCTGGATACAAAACTCATCAAGGTAGCTAACAACGTGGACTGCCTTGTCATCTTCGAAGAGCTGAAAGTTAGTTTTAGTCAGAATATTCCTTTATTTATCTCACCTGTATATGATGCAAGACCCAATCCTAGAATGTCCAAGGACTTATAATTATGATCACAACCTGTTTCTCCAGAGACAAGTTTACTTCCATTTCACCGCCTTTCTTTGAGGATTCTAAAGCACGTACGTTTTAGTCTTCCAAAGCAACGATTGCATGTCTGCTGGCCAGCAGGTAATTCATTATTTGTGGCATTGGAATATGTGGAGAAAATAAATGGGGAATTCATGCCATTTATAGAAACTGAGTTTGAGAGTTCTGGTGCCAGATTTTCCTGCTTGTGGAGAAGTTAGAAGTTTTCAGCAAACTCCTGATCCCTAGTTAGGACCTCTCAGGTCGCTTCTGCTGAACCATGGACTCTGGCACAGTGTGTGATTCCCGTGGCTGGGGGTGAAGAACAGACCCTGGGATGTGAGGGTCTCACTCGAAGGCTTGGTTTCTTCCCAACTGTCACAAATCCATGCTTCCAAGCTACAAAGGTGGGGTCTCGAAGCAAGTAAGGAGGGAGAGCACCTGCCCTCATTCTGACACCGTCTTTAAGGATTTATAAAGTAGGTTTCCTGACATAATGTGGACACTCATTGGAGGCAGCACCCCAACGGCTCAAAGCGCCTGCTCTAGGACCTCAGGAGGAGCCACTGCCCACTCCCCTCCCAGCTTTGGGGCCCAGCCTGTGACTCACTCCCACAGATCCCACCCACATGGTCACCCTCAGCCACGGTTCAGAGCAGGCTGGGCAGGAATGGACAAGCGTGAAGATCTGCACGTGGGGTGACTTGCGGACACCGCTTTTCAGCTGGGCCTGGCAGGCATCTGGTCGCCTGCACCTGGCTGGGGTCTCCCAAAGCCTCTTCATTCCTGTCAGACTCCGCTGAGGGTCAAGGAAGGCTGTCCTCAACCCTCTCCTGCCCGCAACACCCTTGAGTGTTCTTCCCACTTTGAGCTCATCTGGGGTCTTTCCGTACCACCTTGCGCAGGCCCTGCAGTGTAGGGAGGTCGACCCTGTGTGGGGCTCACACGGGCTGAGGCTTTTCCGGCTCTTGGGGTTGCTTTGGATACTGTTGCTGTGTGTGCATCCGCACGAGGGAGCGTTCGCCATCTCTGATCTTCTAGGGAGGAGATGTCTTTGAAACTCTGAGCCAATTGGAGGCTGACTGCATGTCTCATTCCCTGAAACCCATTAGCCGGCTCCCAATGCCCCCAGGGCTCAGGCCAGCAGCACCTCTCTCCGGGGGACGGGACTCTGACCGGGCACAGCCGCCCTTCCCATGATGCCGACCGAGGACCAATGGACCTCCAGCTTATTTATTTCCTTTTTGGTTTGCCCCGACAGTGTCCTCGGTGCCCCTGGAGCAAGGAGAGCTGAGGATTTCCTAGGCAGCCAGCCTGCTGGATCACCTGCCCTCAGCAGGCTCCAGGGACCCCGTCCTGCCGGCTGCTGGTGCCAAGGATGCCAGCTCCCAGGGTCTAGCCACTCCTGGGAGAGACAGGTGCCACTCCCAGGTGGCCAGAGCCTCCCAAGAAAGCAGTTTGCTGGCCTCTAATTGATTTGTCCAGCACTGCAAAAATGGGAGAAGGACCTAGCAACCCACTCCTGAGGCAATCCCAAAACAGTCAGCCATTTAAAACCCTATAAGGGTCGCTATGAGTCGTACAGGACTCGACGGCACCCAACAACAACAACAGCTGATTTGAATGGCTTTGCTCCCTGGAAGCCAGCGTAGGCAGGAAGCAGAGTGGACTCAAGGGTGGCACAGTCAGGAGCGTGGAGTGGGTCCCTGGGCACAAGACCTGAGCTGCTGCCCTATCTGCCAGCCAAGCACCGCATCCTCCCAGTTCTGTGTCTTGGACCTAAGCACATGGACGTGCGAGCCTGGCTGATTCTGTGTGGCCACGCTGCCCTGAGTGTGGCAGATGTTCAGCAGTACCCGGTCCCCCATTGACTCGGAGCCAGCAGCATCCACCAATGCCGGCAACCAGACACAGAAGAAAGCAAACCCCTCCAGACACTGCCAAATTCTGCCTTGGGAATTGGGCAGACCCATCTTGCGTTAGGAGCTACTGTGTTAGAAACCAGCCTCCCCCTTAACCCAAGGGGGGAGACCCTCTCCCCCATTCTGTGCAGCATGGCTAAACAGTGGGGGTCTTGATAGCAATAAAAATAAAAGTTCAGCTGGCAGAGGGCAGGGAGTGTTCCAAAAGGGCTTCATGGAGGAGCTGTGGGGTGAAAACAGCGCCCCCTGGGGGAAGACAGAGAACGGAGCTGAGAAGTGCGAAGGGGAGGAGCCAGGGCTCTGCCCTAGCTCGGAACTGTCCAATCGGCCGCCAGGGAGCTCCTGGGTGATTTCTCACCCATGTTGTTCTGGATGGTTTCCTGGCCCCCTCACCTCCTCCCCACAGGTGCTGGAGTCGAGGTCACGTGCTCGCTGTTGCTATCCTGTGCGTGCCCAGGAGGCGAGGAAGGGAATCCAGCCCTCCAGCCCCAGCTCTTCCCACCATCCCTGCCTTCTCTATGCGGCCCTGGGAGGGGCGGGCGGCCCCCAGGTGAGAGCAGGAGGCCCCTGCAGGTAAGGAACACATCATGTCCACTGCCACTGCCCACACCCAGGAGTGGAGAGCTGTCTGCTCCGAGGCAGGTCCTTCCCCCAGGGCACTGTTCCCGGGTGGAAAACCACCGTGTTTATCACCTCTGCATCCAACTGCAGAGAGAGGGCGTGCAGCCAGGGCTTCCGCAGCCCCGGTGTGTCCAGTGCGTGGAGGCCGGCTTGGCCATCTCTGACTCCAGCATCTCCTATTGCACGGCTTTCGCAGAATCGAGAATCGCCGTATTTCCCATGCGTGATATCAGAAAGTTCCAGAGTCTGCTTTGCCGAGTGTCAGATTGACACGTGGCTCCCTGCCCATTCTTCCTGGACGTTGTGTCTGATGGCCGCACTGCGCTGGTCTTGCCTCCCCAGCTCGCTCCCAGCTGGCACCTGCTGCTGTCTGAAGGGTGCCTAGGTCTGTGGAACTCTCCAGATCCTCCCAGGAAAGCGTATCCTTTGAGGGTCTGGTCTGCACTCTTGGGGCGCCCTCCTCCCCTCAGCTCATATTTACAAGTGCCCTCCAGTCAGTGGGTGGAGACATGGGCTGCTCCCTGTGCAAAGCATGGGCTCTGCCCAGGGGCCAAAGCCTCTTCCAAGACCTTGCTCCAGTGTGGTGCCCTCCCCAAATTCCTGCTCGCGTCCCAACCAGCCACCAGCCAGGTTTCCTCCTCCCCTCCTTGCCCCGCCTTGGGGCTCAGCAGATGCCATTTCTGTAGGAGGCTCAGTAAACAATACGTTCACGGCCATCGCTCTGTGAGACACGTGTGCAGGGTATCAGAGAAAAGCTGCCTGTGATTCCCGTGGACTCGTTTTTCTGTGGGAGGGTGGGTGCTTCAGAAACCAGGCCGCATTGTATTTCCGCTGTGTGGGGCAGGCGCCCGTGTGCAGGCCAAATTGGGCAGGGAGGAACACACATGAAGCTATCTGTCTCCACACTGAGGCAAACGGGCGGGGTAGCCAGTGATTTGGTGGAGAATGTATCAAGAACGTCCCTGCCACCCCAATAAGGCAAAGGCACCCCACAGGGACCAGGGCATTCAGTGAATCTTTCCAGCAGGTGGAACCCGAGTTAGGTCCTGACAGGCAACGAGACCTTCAACAGGACAGGACAGAGGAGAAGGCCTTTGCTAGAGGACAGAGCTGGGCCACCCTGATGTGGGAAAAGCCCAGTGTGCCTGAGCCTTCTGGGGATTATGTCGCTGCCTCTAGAGCCCAGGAGACTCTGGGAGGGAGGAGGAGAGACCGCTTGGGGGTGCAGCCAGGCCATGCAAGGGGGGTCCACTCTTCACCCTTCACTCAACACCGGCCAGCGGCCAGGCACAGACACTAGAGAAGACGCCATGCCTGGCAAAGCTGGGCACCAACCAAATATGGCAGGTGAGAAGGAAGTCTAGGCGACCGAGAGGGTCTACTGCTTTCTGACTCCAGGAACGCTTCACTGTGGGCTGTGTGCGTAATCACGTGGCAGGATGACTCACACAAAGCATGCCTGGCATAGGATCACCCCTGCAGCATAGGATCACCCCTGCAGGATCCGTCCATCCTTTAAACATCACCTTCTGTTTTACAGGCCATTCAGTGCCACGTAAGAGACACTATTCTACATGCCAGCCAGGGAGGTGCCTATGCGGGGCGGCCATCTCTGATTTGCTCCAGAAGACATTCCGTGCACAATTATGTCTGTGGACTCCTGGACGTGTGGAGATAGCCTCGACTGTCTCTGAGCCCTAGCGATTTGTCAGCCTTGAGCAGCGATGTAGACAGGTAACCATTTTGCTGTGGAGGGCTACGGAACTTACCCCAGCACCCCGCTTGGGATAACAGCAGAGGATGTGAGCAGAGATTCAGAGCGGAGCTCCTGGGTGGGGCACTGCTGGCTTGCGGATGGGTGGCTGCTTATTTTAGGGCCCTCCTTTGCATTCCTGGGTGCTTTCCAGGAGCCTTGGCCTTTACCTCTAGGTGCCTGTGGCAGCCCCTCACCACCTGCAGCCTGTGGCAGCCTAGAGCGTCCTCGGGTACTGCCCACCATCCCCTGGGGAGAAGGAGAGCCCCCCGGGGGCCAGCCACAGCCCTGTGCCCAGGTCCAGGCAGAGCTGCTGTGAACATGTGGGGCGGGTGCCAATGCCGCAGCAGGGCCAGCTGTCCGCCAGCGAGCCACGCTGGGGAACACGAGGCTCAGGAAGGAGACAAGCGCCTGTCCTTGCCATGCCTTGGAAATCCCCTTCCCCAGGGCGCAGGGGAGAGGGGCTGGACCGTTCATTTTACAGCCATCAAAGCAGAACAAATGGCAGTAACAAAAAGCTCCTCTCTTACTGGATTCGGTTTTAATTGTCATTGAGAAAATCAAGAGAACAAGCGAAGGAGAGGTGAGCCGCAGGGGAAGGCAGAGCGAGAGCCAACGGGCACTGATTTCTCGTAACTGGCCGGGAGTGTGGAGAATGAGAGGCGCGTTATTTACCACCCAAACCAGGGGCCCAAGCGCCATTGGGCGTCTGCCGTGCTCCTGTTCCAAGTCACCTGGAAACAGAACGCAAAGAGACTTTGGGAGTAGATTACTGTTTACAATAGTGGCATCATTCTGTGCTTCTAGCAAAAATGCTATTCTTTAATATTTGATTCTTTTTAAAACTTGTTGTTGTTGTTAGGTGCCGTGCAGTTGGTATCCGACTCATAGTAACCCTACATACAACAGGCGAAACACTATTGTTAGTGCTTCTCTGCTATTCATAGGGTTTTCAATGGCGGATTGATTTTTCGAAGTGGGTTGCTGGGTCCTTCTCCCAAGCCTACAGCACCTGGTGTTCCCAGGGGGTCTCCCATCCAACCAGGCCTGACCCTGCTTAGCTTTGGAGATCTGACGGGATCAGCTGCCACAGGGCTACGGCTGCAGGTTTTTTTAAAGCTTGTCTCCCTTTAAATGCCTGTAACTGCTTTAACTACACACATACTGTCTACTTTATATCTCATTGTAAAATAATCCTTCCAAACCCTGGCTTTATACTTTCCAGCTGGGACGTTGATATTTAAAGCAAACTTAAACATAAAATATAACAGGACACTAGGCTGCTTCTGATGAAATAAATTGCCCACGTGATACAATTTCTAAGAAAGAGAAAGGCTTAATGAAAAATGCCCCATGCCCGCCTTCCACAGCAGGAAGGCATTACTTTGGGCTAAGTCATTGTGAGATCTAGAAATGCAACTATCTTACTCAGTACAAGACAGTACATTAATCAACACATTATCACCAGGCTATTAGTAAGGGAGCAGGCTGGGATTTAGCTCAGTTGGTAGAGTGCTGTGCTGCAGTCTCTGAGGTCCCGAGTTCAATTCCCAGCACCACAAAAATGGGAGAAGGACCTGGCAATCCACTCCCAAGGCAATCCTGAAACACTCGCCATTGAAAACCCTATGAGGGTGGCTATGAGTCGGATACCGACTGGACAGCACCTAACAACAACAACAACATTAGTGAGGGAAGCCATTGAGGACGTGCTTGAGCTCAGTGTTTATGGTAGTGTTACCATATGCCAACTGATGGGCCAATGGGCACACCAAGGAAGGCTGACCTCATCCTCCTCTGCAGAAGGGCACTATCTAAGGAGGAATAAGTGCTACTTGTGTGTGAGTTGCGGTGCTGATTACTTGCTATGGCTCACCCGCTGGCTCCCCCGCAGCCCTGCTGTCTGTCGCCTTCCCAGGACAGTGCCCGCCTGGGCTGCGCAGTGGAAGCACCCGGACGCTCTAGACCTGCACGCGCTCCGTCTTCCCCACGCCAGCCAGGCTGAATGTGAATCTCCGGGAGGCTCCTAAGCAACAGAAAACCCCAACGTGCCTGCTTTGCCTCAGAGAGTGAACAAACCTTCGACTCCTGTTTCTGTCCTTGTCTGATCGGCGGGTCACCAAGGAAGCTGCTGAAATAGGATTTCTCAAGACTCTGCCGGGCTGGGATTTAGCTCAGTTGGTAGGGCACCCGCTCTGCAGTCTCTGAGGTCCTGAGTTCAATTCCCAGCACCAAAAAAAAAAAAAAAAAAAACGGGAGAAGGATGTGGCAGTCCACTCCTGAGGCAATCCCGAAACAATCAGCCATTGAAAACCCTATGAGGGTCACTATGCGTTGGACATGACTTGATGGCACCTAACAACAACAACAACAAGACTCTGCCAGCAGCAACCAGGGGCAGTTTGGGTTCTTGCCAAGGCTCTGCATGTGTAAGGTTTCTGTGATCCTTGGGGCAAAAAGGTTGAAAATAACTCAGAAATGTAGCTTTAATATGACGTTCCCTGCCTGGTGTGCCTGATCCTTCCCCCCAAAATTAACCAGTCCAGGTGAGACCTCCACCCCACAACGCTCAGCAGACAGTCCAGAAACAGCAGAGCATCTTACCAAGACACCTCCATTCCTCCTCCCTCTTGCAGCCGCCTCTCTCTGCCTTCCCATCTCCCAAGTTCCCACAGTGGGGGAGGTTTGCAGCCCCAGGGTGCAGCTGGATCTGTGCTCGCCTGCTGGCCATGGCCACGCCTCTCTCCAAGCCCAACTTCCATTTAGTCGCTGGCTGGAATTCAGCAAGAGTGGGAATATTTACACCACAGAAATTGGCAAAGACCACAAGTCATCACTCTATTTATCCATCCATTCATTCATTCGCTCATTCATTCTTTTTTTTTTTTTTTTGGAGAGCTGGTGGTGACACATTTACCAGCAAACCATTGTCCCCCTCTACTTAGCCCAGGGAAAGGGAGAGTGGCCCAGGCACACCAGAGCACAACCTGGGGAGACACAGGTTCAAGCCAAAGCCAGCAGTCAGGAAAATGAGAAATTTGACAGCGTGTGGGTAGAAAATGTGGAACTTGGTGATACAGACAGACAGACAAGATGCCTGCATGGGAGGGGATTAGGAAAGACAGACCAGCAAGGTACGGTCAGTAGTTCCGGTTTCTTCTGAGTTACCTCCCAGCCACATCCATTGATTTTATTGAATCAGCTTTGTTTTCTACTTTGTTACAAAATACCACTAGACTAAATTGTGTAGTAAATTGAGTTTATGCCTAGAAAGTACTCACTTTCTGAACAGGTTGTACTTTCCTGCTCTCAAAGAATTAATTTACACATTCTCTTAGTAAAATAATTTATGCTAAGCATGCTTTGTTGTTGTTAGGTGCCTTCAAGTCAGGTCTGACTCATAGATACCCTACGTACAACAGAGAGAAACACTACCCAACACTGCCCCATGCCTGGCACTATGTCAGTGCTTCTCTGCTATTCATAGAGTTTTCAATGGGTGATTGTTTTCTGGGAGTGGGCTGCCAGGTCCTTCTCCCAAGCCTACGCACCTGGTGTTCCCAGGAGGTCTCCCATGCAAAGACTAACCATGCCCAAAGGTGATTGGCTTCTGAGATCAGATGGGATTGGATGCCAGGGTGGTAGGGCTGCAGGCAAGTATGCTTAGATACCAATTTTATGAGTATCTACACAGAATTTCTTGTTTTTCATCATTACTCAGAAATGATAGTTACTTTGTGATTGAATTGTTTCATTTTGAGGATTCACCTCCTGAAAATGTCATTGTACACAGAAAGAGAAAACCCAACCTGGAGACACTGAGCCCAGCAGTGCCCACACCTGGTGTGAAAAATGCATCAGGAGGCTGCTGTGCACGGGAGATGGGCAGAAATAGGGGGATTGGGTCTTGCCTTTGACTCAAAGAATCATTGAAATCCTATGTTCCTGCCATTATCATGATCTGTCCACTGTGCCCATAAGTAAATAGATGCCATCAATGAACCATAACACAGAGAAAGAACATTATTGCTACTAGTTTTCAACACAGAACAAAATGAATAATGGATGAATGGAACATGGTACAATATATTATAGACCAAAAATGACCTGATTTTGTCATATTCATAATATTGAAAACCGCAACCTGGGCACAGTGGCACAGGCCTATAATCCCAGTGACTCAAGAAGCTGAGGCAAGAGCATTGCAAATTCAAGGCCACAGGCAACCTGTGCAACTTAGTGAGACCTTGTCCAAAATAAAAAATAAAGAAGGCATTGAGGAGCACCTTAACCATAGAGTACTCACCTAGCATTTGGATGGCCTGGGGTGCCAGCTCCCAGGACTGAGACCAAAAAAACAAACAAACTGCAATAGCAGACTTGGAAGCAATTATTGTTGTTGTTAGGTGCCGTCAAATCATGTCCAACTCATAGCAACCCTCATAGGGTTTTCAATGGCAGATTGGTTTAGGATTGCCTTGGGAGTGGATTGCCACATCCTTCTCCCATTTTTGCGGTGCTGGGAATCGAACTCAGGACTTCAGAGACTACAGAGCAGCGCTCTACCAACTGAGCTAAATCCCAGCCCTGGAAGCAATTGGACATGTTTAAAATACTCAGCACAACGTAAAATTCACTGGCCTTTAAGACAAAACAAACAAAACAAAAGTCATGGAGAAGTGGCATTTTCTGGGCAGACACAAAATCAATATATTCTCTTGAAAAATTAAACTGGGGAAAATATTTTTTCCCTCTTCTTCTTCTTCTTCTTCTCCTTCTCCTTCTCCATCTTCTCCTTCTTCTTTTTACTTTTTCAGTGCTAGGACTCAAACCCAGGCTCTTGCACAGACTAGGCAAGCTCTCTACCCCTGAGCTACATCCCAGTCCCATGAGAAAGTACGTTTGTAACACATCTATCATGGGCAAATTTGTTATGGGTAAATTATTAATAAGACTTCTTGTTAAAATATATATGGATTCTGTTTAATAATAAACTTCATCTGCATTTCAGTAACAGCACAATGAAAAGAAAAGAGAAAGGTTTAGTTTATGTGTGAGAGTGGATTGGGAAAGCAGCTGAGCTGAGTGGTGTTTTCTCGAGGAAATGGTTAAAGGCAAAATTAATCAATGCTAGCCCAAGTTCCATTTAACCGCCTTCATTTGTGAACATATGTTGGCATTATCCTTAATATCAAACTGATGAAAATATTCCACCTCATCTTTTTAAGATCAGGGAGTCAGTAATATTCGAGTGATAATGGTTAAATCCAAGCAATAGAAGTTGAACGTTTTTAAAAAATATTGCAGAGCCGGGCACCGTGGCGCACGCCAGTCATCCCAGCGGCTCAGGAGGAGGAAGAGGCAGGAGGATGGCAAGTTCGAGACCAGAGGCAGTCTGCATAACTTAGCGAGACCCTGTCTCAAAAAGTGAAAAATGGGCTGGGGGTGAAGATCAGTGGTCCAGCACTTGCAGAGCATGCAGGCATGAGGCCCTGGGTTCAACCCCCAGTGCCACACACACACACACACACACACAAAAATTGCATAATACCCTGTGCAACTCTGGAACGGTGACATCTGCAAAGACATTGACGGCTCTCTACCCCCTGCTATAGACCCCTGCGTTCTTGCTCTGCCTTTCCCTGGAGAAGAGGTGCCCTGTGGTCTCCCGGGTACCCTGCATTCACAAGGCAAATGGGATAGAAACTCCTGGAGACGGATTCATGGGCAAGGTGGGAGGCCTGGCCTCACAATTATTGGTGGTAATATGGTATTGTGGTTGTTGTTAGGTGCCGTGACTCGTGTCCAACTCATAGCGACCTTCATAGGGTTTTCAATGGCTATTTCAGGATTGCCTCGGGAGTGGGTTACCATGTCCTTCTCCCATTTTTGCAGTGCTAGGAATCGAACTTGGGGCCTCAGAGACTGCAGAGAGGCGCTCTACCAACTGAGCTAAATCCCAGCCCCAATATGGTATTGGAGGTGAGCAATTCATGTTATAGCAGGACAGATATGTTACAGCAGGGAGAGAAGAGGGCTCTGTGGGTAAAACCTGATCTGCTGTTATTAGAGTGACCCACAGGTTCTTAGGCAAGTGTGAAAAAGCAGGAATGCGGTGCTATATCATCACAGGTGCTAAAATACTCTTTAGTAAGAAATTGAATTACTTTAGAAATTGTTGTTGTTGTTAGGTGCCATCAAGTGGGTATCCGACTCATAGCGACCCTGCATACAACAGGCGAAACACTATTATCAGTGCTTCTCTGCTATTCATAGGGTTTTCAATGGTGGATTGAGTTTTGGGAGTGGGTTGCTGAGTCTGTCTCCCAAGCCTACAACACCTGGTGTTCCCATGCGGTCTCCCATCCAGGTACTAACCAGGCCCGACCCTGTTTAGCTTCCGAGATCTGACTGGATTGGATGCCACTGGGCTACAGCTGCAGGCGTACTTTAGAAATATAGACTCTAAGTGTTTTGCGATTGAAAATGGAAAATTAAGGAACTGAATGATAAAAAATTGAAGGGGATGATTAAAAGTAGGGAGTTTGCCGATGAGAAGAGGGAAAAGGAAAAAGAGATAAAAAGATGGAGGGGTGGGGCCAGGGAGAGCTCACAAAAGTGGGGGAGGGCAGGCAGTACCCATGGGAAGGCCCTGGTAAGGGCCCTCGCCCTACTCCCCATATCTCATCTTGAACAAAGCAGCCAGTGTCCAAATCTGTGGGCACACTGAGGCAATGCAAACATTTGTGCATGCCTATGTGGGGGGAGGGGGGCTGGGATTTAGCTCAGTTGGTAGAGCACTGCTCTGCAGTCTCTGAGGTCCAGACTTCGATTCCAGCACCACAAATGGGAGAAGGACCTGGCAATCCACTCCCAGGGCAATCCCGAAACAGCCAGCCATTGAAAACCCTATGAGGGTCGCTATGAGTCGGACATGACTCGACGGCACCTAACAACAACAACAACAATGTGTATGTGTGGGCTGGGGTTTTGCTCAGTTGGTAGAGTGTTGCTCTGTGCCCTGTGAGGCCCTGGGTTCAATCCCCAGCACTGCAAAAATGTGAGAAGGACCTGGCAGCCCACTCCTGAAACAATCAGCCATCACAAACCCTATGAATAGGAGAGAGGCACCAACATGGTGCCGGGCATGGCACCTTGCAGGCGAGTGTTTTGTTCCATTGTACGTTGGGTCGCTGTGAGTTGGACCTGACTCAGCTGCGCCTAACAACAACACGTGCACGTGTGCATGCATGTTTTGTGCGAGTGCCCTCTGGAACCTGTGGATGGCCTGAGCTTCAGCTTTTCAGTAAAGAGGAGCAGAAATTTGCAGAATCGGTGAGGCGGTCTTCCGTTCCTAATGGTCCTCTGAGTGAGATATATGTCAGGTGTCACCAGATTGCCACTGGCGAGGGGCCGCCTCAGACTCTGTGTTCTGTGTCATCACCCTAGCCCCTGGGGTTGTGGTTAACTGAGACAGAGGGGTGAAATCTGACTTCTTGTTGGCCTTGGTGGCCGATCTTTGAAGGTGCCATCTATTCAACAACAGCAAGCAATGATTAAGTACCCACAAGGCACACAGCTTTGTGCAGGTGCTATGGGTAGAGGAAGTGAGATGCCAGGGGACCTTGTGGCTGAGAGGAAAATCAGTTCTGTTTTCTGTGTTGAGGTGGAGAAGTGACCCACGTAATGTCCAGTGTGCTTAGGTGTGAAGTAGCCAGATTGGATCTGTCAAACATGTCTCCCATGGCCCTAAGAGCACGAGCCTTGTCTCTGTTATTCCCTCCCCCTACTCCTTTCCCATCACTCTTCCCCTCCCCCAGCCTCCTCCCCTTTCATGTTGAGGCCAGTGGTGTGTTCCAATTTTAGATATGCACAGCTGCATATGCATATATCTTGTTGTTGTTGGGTGCCGTCGAGTCGGTATTCGACTCATAGTGACCCTCATAGGGTTTTCAATGGCTGTTTCTGGATTGCCTTGGGAGTGGATTGCCAGGTCCTTCTCCCATTTTTGTGGTGCTGGGAATTGAACTCGGGACCTCAGAGACTGTAGCGCAGCGCTCTACCAACTGAGCTAAATCCCAGCCTTATTTCCATAATAGATTCGCTCTTTCCATCACTTTTGCTGGGTCAGCATTATAACTGTCATTTTACTAAAGGGGAAATTGAGTTTCAGAGAGGGAAAACATCATGCTCAAGTTTGTACAATAAAAGTTATAGAACGGATACACCCAGCTCTAGTCACCTCCAAAAGCCATGCCCTTCCAGTGGGTCATGGTAAATACTTGGGAAATTTAAGACGAAAAATGGCTATACACCATGCAGTCAGATTCCGGAAGCATTCAGTAGGAATACTACATCATTCCACATGTGATTCCTTTCCCTGGCGACAGGTCTTCAGCCCAGAGCCTGCCCCTTTCACCAATCCCTTTGGTTTTTGTACACAGCTCTTGGCAAATGCCTCATGCTCTGTCCACCAACACAACTACTCAGTGCAGGTCAACCACTCCAAATTCAATTCTCACTTTCCTGCAGGCGTTAACTTCCAAACCCTTGATCGAATGCAACCGCTAATTAGGAATGCTCAGTACAATTCTCACCTCCTGTGTGTGTTAGCTCCTAACTCCCTGATCAGACTGAAATCAGGGAGGATCCCCAATTACTATTCTACTCCTTAAGATTGTCCTCGCTCTCATGAGGCAGACACCTACTTCACTGTCCCCATTTGGGGGTAATCGGATTAGTTGTTGTGAAATTCACCGTAACAGTCTGCATGGGGATCAATTTTATGGGAAATATAACAATCAAAAAGCTGTGAAGAATAGATTTTGGCAAAATGTACAGCAAGGTGCGATTGTATCATTGCTCCCTCCGTTCCTCTTCTGATATTCTCAACGGCACGTCTAAAAATGACAGCCAGAGGAATTTAGCAGCATTGAAATATATTTAACAAGGGGAGAAATAGGTCTATAATTGTGAGATTGCCATAGATACGTGTTGTTTTATGGAAGTTCAAAGAAACAGACAACAAAGAATCATGAGCAACTTTCAGAAACGCAGATGATTCTGAGAAGACCACAGGTGGGGAACAATGTAGAGTGCTGGCCACGTGCATCTGTTCTACCTGTCTGCCTTGCGTGTGGAGAAGGGAGCACCACAGGGACTGCATCAGATGGTGCCCGGCAGGGAGTTTCTGACAGACATTTAGAAGCCATGGATTTAGAGTGAGGCAGAATACAGTTTGAACCCCACACCCTGTTTGACTTGAGATGAATCGCTGCTGGGCAAAGGCACGAAATATAAATTAGAGCCATAAATTAGGAACAAGTAACCCTGTGGCATCCAATCCCATCAGATCTCAGAAGCTAAGCAGGGTCAGGCCTGGTTAATACTTGGATGGGAAACTGCCTGGGAACACCAGGTGCTGTAGGCTTGGGAGAAGGACCTGACTACCCACTCCCGAAAATCAATGCACCATTGAAAACCCTATGAACAGGAGAGAAGTACTGACAATAGTGTTTGGCCTGTTGTACATAGGGCCACTATGAGTCGGATACTGATTCCACGGCACCTAACAACAACAACAACAAGGACCCACCACAAAGGGAGAGGTGGGCATTTTGACAGCAATCAGAATGAAGTTCATCACTAGAATCATGTGCTTTTGAGGTAGGAATGAGCTGCCACCAAAATGTATACTGAAGCAACAGTCTGGGGACATAGGCAGAGGCATTCCTTCTCAATACCAAGTTCAAGACCACACGGGCTGGCTGCCAACACTGTGGGCAATTCCTTTTTTCAATCTGCTTCTTCCATAGACAACTCTGTAGCATGTGCTTCAGAAGGAGAAGCAACAGAGATGCAGCAAAAATTCTCTTATGTAATCTTGGGCACTTGGGTAACAGAGGGGCTATTATAAGACTCTGATTGGATATAATTACATTTCGAGTTGTTTTCTTCTCTGCTTATGAGAATGTTCCAAAATGACACTTCAGGACTATATTTACATCCTTAATAATAACCCATTACTAAGTGTCTAAGGGGCTGGGATTTAGCTCAGCTGGTAGAGCGCTGTGCTGCAGTCTCTGAGGTCCCGAGTTCAATTTCCAGCACCACAGAAATGGGAGAAGGACCTGGCAACCCACTCCCAAGGCAATCCCGAAACAGTCAGCCATTGAAAACCCTATGAGGGTCACTATGAGTCGACCGACTCGACGGCACACAACAACAAGAAGTGTCTAAGACTTGAACGAGAACTGCCTCAGGCATGGGAAAGAAGATGAGCAAGCCCTGAGTGGGGCCAGGCGCACCCCATTTCCGAGATGGACAGCACACAGCACCTCCAGGAGGGGAGCAGACATAGGCTGAGCTTGAAATTCTAGGCATCTGGCCAGGCAAATCCCAGGCCACAGGGGAAGAAAATGAACGACCTCCAAGCTCCAATGCGGTCGGCTGGAAAAGCCAGAGCTGGGTTCAGAATCACGAATCTGCCATGGTATGAACTTGAAAAAACCAGGAGAGAGGTCTTAGAAGACATGCTGCTGGCTGGGTGTGGTGGCGCATGCCTGTAATTCCAGCGACTCAGGAGGTGGATACGGGAGGATTGCAAGTTCGAGACCAGAGGCAGTGTGCGTAATTTAGCGAGACCCTGTCTCAAAAAGTAAAAAATTGGGCTGGGGGTGCAGCTCAGTGGTCCAGCACTTTCAGAGCAAGCAGGTGTGAGGCCCTGGGTTCAACCCCCAGAACCACAAAAAAAAAAAAGAAAGAAAGAAAGAAAGAAAGAAAAGAAAAGAAAAAGAAGACGAAGACATGCAGGCCTTGCTCAGGAAGGTCTTGAGACCATAGGTGAAGGGGATGCCAAGCACAGTTCCAGGGACATAAGACACAAATCAGAGAAAGAAACCACACAACTAAGGGGACAGGAAGCCATGGAGAGAAACTGCCCACCAGCTGGCCCTTCCTCTAGGCTGGCTTCCCCAGGCCAAGGTGGCCGGAAGGGACCAGCCACTTGCTGGGCTGACGCAGGACCAGGCACACAGCTGGCCCAGAGCCTTTCCACTGGGTCCCCCAGATGACATTGCTCCTTCCCAGACCTCATCTCTTCCTGCATCCGGGTCCCTCTAAAGTCTCCATTCCAGGTCAAGTGTGAGGACACAGGAACGATTATTTCTGGCTTCATCACCACCCCCGCCAGACGTAAGCTGAGGGATCCACGGTGTCTTAGGTGCTATCTAAGGACCGTCCACCACACTGGGCTAGCTTGGGTGAAAGTGAGGAAAGATGCGCTCTTACACATTCCCTGGTGTGTCCTGACTTCCCGGTTGTCCCTGTACTCGCACAAGAGTGTGAGACTGCAAGACACCTGTGGCCGGAGACATCAAAGATGGTGTCCAGACCAGCTGGCAGGAAACTCCATTTCCCTCTAGGAGTGGCAGGTGGATGGCTGTTTATTAGGCGCTGACTCAGTTTAGCATTGGTGACTGAGTCTTTCCCCTGGACATGGGCGGCATGTTCCTGCCTGCCTTTGATGTACTGGTATGCCTGTAGATGTCTCTGGTCCCACCCAAAGCACTTGAGACTGATGCCCCCCCGAGATTTGAACCTCTTCATTTACACACTCTCTTTTGTCCCTCCCTTCCTTTCGCTCCTCAGGTATCCTAGCCTCACCCCCCTCCTTGTCACAGAGATGTGACTTTCCTACCTGGAAGCCCCGCTGTCCTCTTTCTGCCGTCCTTTCCTCCTCCTTGGCTACACGATCAGGGTTTAGTGCCCTCCTACCACATGATGCCTGGGTCTACGCAGAGCACCAGCCTCTTGGGATCCTCCCTGCTGGTCTGCAGTAACCGCCACAGTTCAAACCAGCCATGACCCTGCCTTTGCTTCCAACCTGTCAGGAGGAAGAACACCTGTGGAGCGCACACCTCCGGGTTGGACCCAGATGTTCAGATGGGCGGTGGTGCCGCACACACATACTAAATACAATTCAATGGGGACACTCAGGTGAGGGGTGTGGACTCCTGTGGCCCTCAAGACGCCAGCGGAGATGGGAGAAAGGAAAAGCCTCAGGTGCTTTTGCCTTCCAGAGACAAACACCTGTGTTGGTGGTCTCGCTGGTCATGAGTAGACAGCTGTTGCTTCATCAGTGATCAGATGGAGAGCAGGTTCTTTCCTTGTTGATGGTCTCAGTGGGAGAGCGTTCTTTCCTCACCGAAGGTCCGGTTGAGAGAGCGGGAAAGCTGTTTCCTCATCAGTGGTCCGGGCGAGAACGGGGTCTTTCCTTGTTGGTGGTGGAAGATCCTGGCCAAAAGGGAGTTATTTCCTTGCAGATGGTCAGGGTGAGAGAAAGGGCAAAAAGGGTCAAGCTGCCGCAGCACAGCTCCTTATATAGCTCGCCTGTGGAATGGCCTGAGCCAATCAGCTTTGAGTTCAAGTGTCCAATCACGTTTGGGGGATTTGTGAAGGGTTTTGTACAAATGTCCAACCAAGTTACTTTCATTTTTTCTACATTTAGCTGTTTTTCCAGCTTAGGGTTTTTTTTTCCTGCCAATTTCCTCCCAATTTCTCCCTGCATGTTCATAGACACATCCACATGCCCCATGTCTAGGGAGCTGAGAATTCTTCAGAGACAAAACACCCTTTAGTAAAGATCTTGAGGAATCAGGTTTTCTAGAACTTGAAAGCAGTCAATGTAGACATATTTCCTAAACCAGGTGTGGCATCTGAGCATGTTGGAGCTGCATCGGGGTCTAGTGGTGGAAAGCTGGACTGGGGGTGAAGGACATTACCTAGGAGGTGAGCCGTGGTACCTGAGGAGCTTCAGCCAGTTGCTTGACTTCTCAGAGTGCCTCTGGGCGATTACAGTCAAGACCTTGTGTCTGTAGGCATTCAAAGATCATGGTAGACTCAACTCTGGCCTTAAAATTTGAAGGTATACCTTCTATGATGCCTACAGCCATAGCCCAGTGGCATGCAATCCCGTCACATCTCAGAAGCTCAGCAGGGAGTAGGTCCTGGTTAGTACTTAGATGGGAGACCGCCTGGGAACACCAGGTGCTGTAGGCTTGGGAGACAGACCCATCAACCCACTCTCAAATATCAATCCCCCATGGAAAACCCTATGAACAGCAGAGAAGCACTGACAATAGTGTTTCACCTATTGCACGCAGGGTCACTATGAGTCAGATACCGACTCAACAGCACCTACCAACAACAACCTTTCATGATATCATTGGAATCTATGTCAATTTAAGTGCTCAGAAATTGAAGGAATCACACTATTTTGTCTTTTTTACTAATATCTTATACCAGTATAGTGTAGTTTTTTTTAAATTAAAGAACCAAGATATTATGACACTCTTATTATTAACTAAAGCCAATGCTTTGCTGAGATTTCTCTGGTCTTTACTTAATGTTCTTTTCTGATCCACGTTCCCACCTGGGACAGCACAGACCATCGGTCACCACGTCTCAGCAGGGGCTTCTGGTCTAGAACAGCTTCTCAGTCACTCCTCGACTCGGCTGATCTTGATGGCTTCCCAGGAGCACTGGGCAGGTATTCTGTGAAGTGTCCACTATGTGGGCTGTGTCTGACGCTTTTCTGATGACTGCATTGGGCCATGGGTTTTGAGGAGAAGGACCGCGGAGAGGAAGAGCCATCTTCATCCCCATATGGAGGGTAGTCCTTCAGCGTGGCTCAGCACTCTTGATCATCTGGCTGAGGCCGGGTCCGTTAAGTTCCCTCTGCTCCTGCTGTAACCTTTAGAAGAAAGCCGCCATGCACACCCTATGCCTCGGGGGCACGGATTCTACTCCACCTCCTTAAAGGGCGAGTATCTATGTGAGGGATTTAGAATTTATTCTTTACAGTATAGAGAAATGTCTCTCCTCATTCATTTATTTACCCAATAACTTATTTATATCCGAATGGACTCATGAGCATTTCTTTTCCTCTTTGAGTTATAATCCAACGTGACTACTTTCATGCTCAAATTGTTTCAGGTTTGACCCTTGAGAGTTTATTAAATGGGTTATTGTGTTAATTTTTAATTCCTTCAAAAGTTTGTGTGTGTGTGTCTGTCTGATGGAATTGTGGAGAAAATATATTCAAACCCAATGCTCACTTTCTGGTATTACAAGGTGACCCAGGCTCATGTTGTACATTTTTTGCTCCTGCCCTAAAATCAGACATTGCTCTATGGCTTCTTTAACTGGTGAATCATATTAGAAACCAAGATCTGGGAACTGTGTGTACTTGTTGCTACTGAGGTATTGTTTTCAGGCCATCTCAGCTGACAAAGAATCACACACACACACACACACACACACACACACACACACACACACACACACACCATGAATGGGTATAAGTATTTCTCCCCCGTAACCATCTGCATCTCTGTTAAGCCAAACTGAGCTCACACCATGTCTCCAACTTTAGTGCATTGCCCTATTGACATTGGAGCCCATCTCCCTTGCTTATTTGTCAGTTCCCATTCTAGCAATGAGAAAGCTGCCCCTGACCATCCACCATCCATTTACTAAATTGCTTGATTCCCATTTAGTTATAGACGCATCCGGACAGGTGGCCTCTCCCCCATGGGAAGTGGCCTTTGTGCCCAGATGTGGGGCTTGTGGACAGTTTCTGTTGTCTAATCCTTGCAGACAGAGTCGTTCCCCAAGTTACCTTAGCCAATGCTCTCACCTCTCACCCCTTCTGTGAACTGGTTTCAAGTATTTGTAGAAAACTTGTTTTGTCACATTCTGCATTCCAGATTTATTAAATACGCACACATTAAGCTCCACTTTTAGTGGTGTAAAGTTGAATGAACTTTAACAGAAACATGGTGTCAGGCATCCACCATGGAGTGTCAGCAGAAGAGCTCCATTGCCTAAAAAAAATTCTCTGCTCCACCTGCTCACTCTTGTCTCCCAGAAATCCCTGGCAACCGATGGTTTTTTGGCTTGTTCGTTTATTTTTCTACCATTGTGATACTTTTGTCTTTTCCAGGGTGCCCTATGACTGGAATCCTTCCACTTGCTTATGCTATAGCTGACCTTGCACTTAGCAGTGTGCACTGAAAATTCACGCGGATCTTTTCTCTTGCTTGATGGCTCATTACCTTTTATTGCTGCATAATATTCAACATCTGGATTTACCATTGTTTATTTATACTTTCACCTATTGAAAGACACGTTGTTTACTTCAAGTATTTTGTTATTACAAGCACAGCTCCTGAAGACATTCAAGCGTAGCTTTTGTGTTGGCATAAATTTTAAAATCGATTTGTCTAAATACCTATGATCATAAAAGCTGGGTCATATAGTGAGACTATGCTTAACTCTAAAGGAAATTTCCAAATTATCTTTCAAACGTGCTGTGCCATTTTGCATTTCAACCAACAGTGAATGAGGGTACCCGATACTCTGCAAACTCTCAGCTGTTGGCGTTGCCAGTGTTTTGGATGTTATTGTTGAACCCACCAAAGGTGCTCTTCACTGATGTTACAGGGATTTTCAACTTTTGCATTTGCTTTTTACCCTTAGAATTTCCATCTCTCTGTTTTCATTACCCAGCTCTCCTTCTGAGCGTTCTTCCATGGGAATCTTTAGCGTTTTAAGCACAATTATTTAAATTCTCTCTGTGACACTTCTAGAATCAGAGTCAAGTTCTGTGCCTCTTTGTCTCTTAAGGCTGTATTTTCTGTGGGAGGCTGTGTTACCTGCTTTATATTTTGCTGCTTTTGTTCAAAGGCCAACAGGATATAACAAGTGCTAGTAATGGTGCATGGGTTGTTAGTGAGAGGCTTTTGCTAGTCCAGATAGGACGAAGGAGATGCTTATGGATTGCTGTGTCTGTAGGTCCCAGAAGCTCCAACTTCCTCCAGGGGCTTTGTCTTTGTCTCTCCTGTTGAAACCGAGCTTCCCCAAGACCCTCTCCTTGGAGAGTCCATTCCAGCATGGGTACATTGGAGCCCTGTTGGTGTCATGACAGGGCTGGAGGGAGGGGCAGATTTCCGTAATCCCATATTCCCCAGTCCTGTGATCACATCTCGGGCTGTCAGTGCATCTGTCTTCCCTGGCTGTGTCATGTTCACAAGTGATTCGTGGACTTTGCTTCCTGTGCTAGGAGAGGGAGGAAGGCCAGCTGGGTCTAGAGTGGGAAATAAAACCTTCCCCATATGAGAAGGACCTGGTACTTGTTGCCTGGGGAGCTGACCTTTGTTGTGGAGGATTCTCTGACCCTACTTCACAGGTGCGCCCCTGCCTGGAGAGCCAGCCTGGACTCATCCTAGGACCTGGTCCAGGAAGAATCTGTGGGGCGTCTGCAGGCAAAAGCCTGGGAGGCTGTGGGTCCCCAAGGCTGCAGCCCAAGCAGTAGCTCACGCTTAGGCCGGTCCACGCTCAGCCTCCAGCCACTCCCCTGGGCTGCCTCCACGGGCTCCTATTAGTCCACAGCTCAAACAATGTCCAGATGAGCAAGCATCTCAGCGGGGATGTGTGTCTGCTTTTCTCTCCAGATCTCAGATGGTGCCTTGCAACTTCAGTTCTCCGAAGAATCCAAGAAAAGGGGTTCATTTTCAGTTTCTTCAGCTTTTTTCTTTTTCAATTTTGAGGAGCACAACAGTAACTTCTAAGCTCTGTACATGCGGAGCTGAAACCAGAAGGGTCTTCTTCTGTTTAAAGGCTTTATCATTTAAAAATAATTGCAATCATAATAAGTTGTACATTGGAAACAAATTTTCTCATGTCAAGAGATATTAATTTAACATGTGTTTACAAATGATTGCGTATCATGCTAGCCTAATCTCAAGCTCATTTTTAAGAATGTACATTTCATGACCGGCAATGATCTTTGCCTAACAATAAAAAACACAGGAAGAAAAAAATCAGCTCCAGAGCAGGTTTTGCACATCTTCCGTCAGATGCCTGAGACCCTGAGAATCTCTTACGTGCCGTGCACTAACTCTTTTTAATAAATAAATGCTCTTCTGATCCTGAAGCATACCATCCTCTGTAATTATGTTGTTTTCTTTTTCCAGATTCAATTCTTCAAGTAAAGATATGGAAAATATTTTGGGCAAGATCAGTGTATTATAAGAGGATGAGTCAGTATGAAAAGATCCATTATGAACTCACTTTATCCTATAATTGTCCCTGTGAAGACAGCACTCAATTCATTTAGCTTCACTTCAATTATTTTCAACATGGTCCTACTTAACTACTGATTACGAGGCATTGGGTGTTGTATTGGGAATAAAGAAATGGAGTAAAACTTCTTTCTGACCTCATGGAGCCAACCCCCGTATAGAAAAGAAGATGAACTTCCTGACAATATTCTTCCATGCCTTCCTGGATGTTAAAATGGAGATAAGGAAGAATCCACAATTTCCACTGGGAGGATGCACAGCATTGAGTCCTGAGGATGGATCAGAGGTTAAATCTATTGAGGGTGAGGGCCACAGCATTGCAAAAGTGAAATTGCCTCACTGAAGGCAATGTTCTGTGAACTCAGCTCTTGTGGCGAGACACAGGAAGGGGAGGACAGTGGGAGTTAGTGGCAGACGATGGTAACAAGAGCCAGGAGGAAATACAGTCACGTGCCACAAAAAGAAGATCCAGCCAATGGCAGACAACATGGGTGATGGTAGTCTCATAAGATTATGATGGAACTGAAAAATTCCTATCACTTAGTGACTTTCTGCAGGCTAGGGCTGAAGGATTCTATGAGAAAAATATTAAATGGTGCAGGAAACGTCAAAAGAAGATGGAAAGAGTACCCAGAGTCATTATACCAAAAATAATTGACAGATGAACTACCATTTCAAGAGGTTGCATATGATCAGGAATCAATGGTACTGAAAGATGAAATGGAATCTGCCTTGAAGGAATTGCCAAAACACAAGGCTCCAGGAATTGATGGGACAGCAATAGAGATGTTTCAACAAACAGATGCAGCACTTTTTATACCCAGAGATTTAGAAAACAGCTACCTGGAAAACACACTGGAAGAGATCCATATGTGTGCCTATTCCCAAGAAAGGAGATCCAACTGAATGAGGAAACAGTCAGATGATATCATTAATATCACATGCAGTTAAAATTTTGCTAAAGATCATTCAAAATGGAATGTAGCAGTTTCTGGGTGGGGAACTGCCAGAAAATCAAACCAGATCAGAAGAGGGTGTGGAAACTAGGACATCATTGCTGATGTCAGATGGATATTAGCTGAAAGCAGAGAATACCAGAAATATGTCTATTTATGTTTTATTGACTGTGCAAAGGCATTTGACTGTGTGGATCATAACAAATTATAGATAACATGGAGAATAATGGGAATACCAGAGCACTTAATTGTACTCATGAGGAATCTGTACATGGACTGGGAGGCAGTTATTCCAACAGAACAAGGAAACCCTATCTGGTTTAAAATCAAGAAAGATGTGTGTCAGGGCTGTATCCTTTCACTATTCCTCTACAATCTGTAGGCTGAGCAAATAATCTGAGAAGCTGGACTTTGTGAAGAAGAATGCAACATCATGATTGGAGGAAGACTCATTAACAATTTGCATTATGCAGATGACATAACTCTGCTTGCTGAAAGTGAAGAGTATTTGAAACATTTACTAACAAAGATCAATGAACACAGCCTTCAGTATGGATTGAGCCTCAACATCAAGAAAACAAAAATCATTACAGCTGATTCAGTACACTTCATGGTAAACGGAGAACGGATTGAGGTTTTCCAAGATTTTGCTTCAGTTGGTTCTATAATCAACACCCATGGAAGCAGCAGTCAAGAAATCAAAAGACATATTGCACTGGGAAAAGCTGTTGAAAAAGACCTCTTTAAAGTGTTGAAAAGTCAAGATGTCACATTGAAGACAAAGGTGCACCTGACTCATGCAATGGTATTTTCAGTAGCATCATATGCTTATGAAAGCTGGAATTAGATTAGGGAGATAGGAGAAAACTTGATGCTTTTGAATCTCCAGCACCACTGCTGGAGATGAATATTGAATCTACCACAGACTACAAAAAGAACCAATAGAGCTGTCCTAGAAGAAGTGCAACCAGAGTCCTCCTTGGAAGCAAGGATGGCCAGACTGTGTCTTAAGTATATTCTACATGTTGTCAGAAGGGACCAATCCCTGAAGATGGACATCATGTTCGGTAGAGTGGCAGGTCAATGAAAAAAAGAAGACCCTCAACTAGATGAATTGACACAGTGTCTGCAACAATAGGCTCAAACATAAATAAGATCGTGTCCCTGACACAGAATTGAGGAGTGATTCATTCTGTTGTACGCAGAGTCGATATGAGTCAGATTCAACTTGATAACATCTAACAACAACAGAGACCTTGTGCACACTATGGTGTCAGCATCGTGAAGCACAGTTCTTATGTGTTTTGGGGGATGCCACTATAAATAAACCCACTGCACTGCCACTAACATATGTGAGTGTGTATTATGATAGTGCTCACATAATGACAAAATCAGCTGAATGATTTCTCGACATGTGTGCTTGTCATTCAGTGGCCCATGACTAACCAGAATGTGTCACTTAGAGTTGCACATGCCAGGCAACTGGGTTTGCGGGATGTTACTCTACCTTCTTTGTCTGCATCAGATTTGAGTTTTAGGAAGCCTACATTTTTCTACATACAGATCTGAACCTGAGGTTAAAACATAAGGAAGAATGGGTTATTCACTCTACAGTAGAAACATTCAAAAGACGTGAATGTGTAAGTATGGGACTACATATCCAGTATTAATGGACTCATGAGTGGAAAATTCTTGCTGGCATTTCTTCTACTTTGTATTAAATTTTGTTAAATGTAAGCACATCCTAATGGAAGTTTCCTTATTCAAGGGATATTAAGAATATGACAGTACAATTTAATAATCATGCTGTGGAGGATTTAAAATTATTCTTTTGTTAGAATTCTAAGAATTAATAAAAATTTGATCACCCTCAGGTGAATGAAGGTATTTGTATGACCAGTGCTCAGACACGTTTGTGATGTAGTGAGCTTTTTGAGAGAAACCTGGGTAATCATCAAGGTTGCTTTTGCTGGAAATTATACTTCTACTTGTGCAATCATAAGCATATATTCTGGCAACAGCACTTAAGTCTTTAGGAAAACATGTTAATGGCCACACATTTTCTTTGGCTAATATACTTTCTGTCTGCAGCCATACCACTGTGGCATCCTATCCCATTAGATTTCTGAAACTAAGCAGGCCTGGTTAGTACTTGGATAGGAGACCACCTGGGAACACCAGGTGCTGTAGGCTTGGGACAAGGACTGAGAAACTCACTCCCCAAAAAACAATCCGCCATTGAAAACCCTATGAATAGCAGAGAAGCACTGACAATACTGTTTTTCCTGTTGTAAGTAGGGTTGCTATGAGTCAGATACCAATTCAAAGGCACCTAACAATAACAACAACAACAACAGCTCTCTGCACAGACAGTATCTATGATCAAATATAATCCTCATAAAAACTATGTGTGCTAATTATGAAACTTTTCGCAAACGAGGAATCTAAGGTTGAGAGCATTTTAGGAATGTTCCCTGAGTCACGGAGATAATATGTGTTATAGGTTGGACTTGAGCCGATACGCATTAATCCCAAAGCCTGATCAAGAGGCTTTGTCCAAAACACCACTTATTCATTTCTTTATTCAATAAATGCAATAAATGTTGGCAATGTGCAAGATGCAAGTGGCTAGATAATCAAGGGTGAATAAGATCATAGGCCTTATTTGTTTTTTCCACTTTGGATGTATTCATATCGCCCATATCTATTTACATCATGGATTACCAACTGGCTGAAATTGGCCCCTGACTTGAACTTCCAATTCATCAATTTAGCCGTCCATTTGATGACTTGTTTCTTCATTTTGCATGTATCCATTAATTTCTGTAATTATGTTCACTCTTGGCTTTGTGCCAGGCATTGTGCTCAGCATGAGAAACCTATGCATCACTGTTATCAATGTGTCCCACAAAGATGGTACTCAATGGCTCTCCTGCTTTGAGTCCAGGAGCAAGGCCAGGGGTGGGATAAAACCCTGACAAGGAAATTGGCCTGAATTCTACCTTCTTCGTGTAGGTCATCCAAGTGGACACTGAGTGCAGAGGGTCCTGGCAAATGGAAGTTTTCTCCCAGCCCACGGTGCTATGTCCTGGAAGTGTTTACCTGTAAGGGGAGAAGCTCAGTGTAGCCACATAACTTCTGGGAAGTGGTGTTTCTTGGGCTGGGGTTTAGCTCAGTTGGTAGAGCGCTGCTCTGCACTGTCTAAGGACCAGGGTTCGATCCCCAGCAACTCAAAAATGGGCGAAGGACATGGCAGTCCACTCCTGAAGCAATCCCAAAACAATCAGCCACTGAAAACCCTATGAGGGGTGCTATGAGTTGGACCCAACTCAACGGCACCTAACAACAACAAAGTGCCAAGTAGACATCTAAGAAAGTGAATTCAGATTTCTACATTGTAGTTACAGATTCTGATAAGAAAATGCAGCTATCGACCTGTCCAGTCTACAGCAGGATGGATGTCCAGTCTTGGTGGCAAGGAAATACAGCAGGACCCCAGAACAGCAGAACAATGCATGTCAGGACAGGGCTACACACAGAAACCTCCAAAACTGGCTACAGTGGAGGCTGGTGTCCTGCATAGCAAAAGGGAATTCCACCTCTCCTGGAATCGAGGACTTGTGGCGACATGCCTCGCAGCTGGTGGACGGGAAAGCTACAGTTCTTTTAAACTTGGCTTCTTCTTGTCTGGGATCCTCTATTTTGGAACCTGAAGATAGCTGCCCCTATTAGGGAAAGCTCAGAGCTGTCCTTGACCAGCAAGGGTTAGAAAGGCCCATCCTAGCCACTCCCAGTAGGAAGGAACAGAGATTCAGAGAATTCAGACCACTCCTGGAAACTGTCTTCCCAGGGATCTGGCCCTATCCATGAATCCTTTATGACTTTCTCAATGGAATTCTCCTGAAACAGCTGTGTGACAAATACGATGTAATAAAAATACTTAAATCTAAAGAAAGATAATGTGCCTATAAGTAAAATTATTTAAGCAAAATTATTTATCATCTTTTAACATCTGCTGCCCATGTGAAGAGCTCAATATTTTGTTAAACTTTACATCATGTATCTGCACACCTCTCAGAGTGGGATGAGGAGATAAAAACATGCTCAAGATTTCAATGAATAAATGTACTGTTAAGTGAAATAGCACAATCAATACTAATGTTAGAGAAGAGAGAACTGGAATCCAAGTACAAGTTTCTAAAATAAATACTTTAACCTAAATTTTTATTTAAAAAATAGTAGTAAATTTTAAAATTTTTGTCCTCAGTAAAATAGTTATTATTATATAATATTTCTCCCAACATGTTAAAATAATGTAACTACATTTGATATTTTTAATATGAAGTTTGTGTGCTTAGCATAGTAGTATGCATATTATTTAATTAATAACTTAACATTAAAGGTTGGTACATAAAGGTTGCTGTTGTTAGGCGCTGTTGAGAGACCAGACTAACTCATAGCAACCCTATGTACAACAGAATGAAACACTCCCTGATACTTTGCCAGACCCATGATCTTTTTTATGTGTAAGCCCATTGTTGTAGACACTGTGTCAATCCATCTAGTTGAGGGGGCTTCCTTTTTTTTTTTTTTTTCCATTGACCTGCCACTCTCCAAAACATGGTGTCCTTCTCCAGGGATTGGACTTTTGACTACATGTCCAAAATACATAAGACGCTGTCCAGTCATCCTTGCTTCCAAGGAGCACTCTGGTTGCACTTCCTCTAGGATGGATCTGTTAGTTCTTTGGCAGTCCATGGTGTATTCAATATTGGCCTCCAGCACCATAATTCAAAAATATCAATTCTTCTCCTGTCTCTCTTATTCAACATCCGGCTTCCACAGGCATATGATGTGATTGCAAATACCATGACATGAGTCAGGCACACCTTTGTCCTCAGGGTGACATCTTTACTTTTCAACACTATAAACAGGTTTCTAGCAACAGCTTTTCCCAATACAATGTTTTTGATTTCTTGCCTGCTGCTTCCATCAGGATCTTATTAAAAACAATTTCTGTTTCTAGGTTCTACATTCCAGCAAGTTCACACATCATACCAGCACTGCAGTGAGCAGGTCAACTGTGAATAGAAATGGTGGGAAAGAATAGTTGTAACTGCGTATTCAAAGTATTTCATCATTTATTAATTATGACCTTAAGGAAGGCACCTCACTTTTCCAAACTGCAGAGTCTGCTAGCATCAAGTATGATTCATTATGGTACCTCCCTCCCAGGCACTGCAGAAGTAGACAAAACATGCAAATATCTTCAGTTTGGACAAGGTCAAGCCATCGAGTGTTGCTGATCATGGTGGTGGAGATGAACCTTTGAACTCCACGGCATTTCTCCTTTGCACAGACAAACATGCTTTGTAGACCATGGTTCTGCTCTCCCAAATCATAGGGTTTCCAGTGGCTGATTGTTTGGGGATTGTAGACACCATGGTTCTTTGTGGGACTTCGCCCTGCCGCTGGACTCACTCTGGTGGTGAGTGAGAACCAGCCACCAAAGACTCGTCTTCTGGTGAGGGGGAGCTGGGCACTCAGGAGCCCAGCTGCCCAGAGAGGAGGCTTATGCCCACAGCTGCTCTGAGAAGCCTTGAGAAAGGCAGGCTCAGAGGCTGATGCCCACGGCGGCTCCTTGCTTCTTTTCTTCCCAGTGAAGACGCCGGCCAACTCCAAGTGTTCTGCTCCAACAGCTCTGTATTGTTTCCTTGTCTGTCCCAGTCGATGGAATGGACCCAGACTGCTCCGTGTACTGCCCTTATATACTCGTCTAGGGCTAGCCGGGGGCCAATCAGAGGCAGTCACCCCATATGGGTTTCAGCCAATCAGAGGGAATATTCAAATTTGGTTTTATAAAAGTAGCCAATCAGGGGTGGTTCCAGAATGGTCCAATCAGGAGCCGTTCAGGGGTTTGGAAACAGCCAATCGGTGTCGAGAGGTCTGAGGCAAGGGACTAAATGCCAGTGCCATCTTGGGGAGCTCGAGGACCCTGAGTTCTCAGATGTAGGGCAAAGGTGACTGCCTGGGGAAAAAGCCTCAGTCCTCCAAGGGGCCTAGATAGGTCCCAGGGTGAACTACCTCTCTAGGCAGTGCCCTACAGTTCTCCTCTCCCAAATCATAGGGTTTCCACTGGTTGATTTTTCGGGGGTTGTAGACACCATGGTTCTCCTCTCCCAAATCATAGGGTTTCCACTGGTTGATTTTTCGGGGGTTGTAGACACCATGGTTCTCCTCTCCCAAATTATAGGGTTTTCAGTGGCTTATTGTGTTTAGGGGTTGTAGACACCATAGTCCTCCTCTCCCAAATCTCCTGGTGTTTCCTCTTTTTTTTTTTTTTTTTTTGCACATTGATATTCTTCCCTTGAAAGGTGGTACAGAGGGGCCAGAAACAGATGTGAGGGCACCTGTCTGAGAAGTTTTGATCAGTGCAGAATGGAGAGATCACTCTTCAGAAGTCGGTGACAAGTTCAAGACATAGGCATGTGTTGCCTTGGTGGTTCACTGTCTTCCTGAGCTAGGATGGCGGTCACCAGTGCTGAGGTGAAGTAACACTGTGGAGCACTGAGGTTTGCTTTGCATTTTAAATGAGGAAAGCGATAAAGATGGTTTAATCCCTGGTTAGTTCCTAGCACAACACTCGGGGTAGTGGGAGTGGGGATCACCATTACCTAGAGACACACTGTGTACATTTCCTCCTCCTTCTGAGGGTTATAAGGTCTGTGTGAAATAGTTTATAGTTGCTGATCCTGAGGTTCTGAAATGTCAGCACCATTGTAAGTATATGAGAATGAATATACCTTCATCTGAGAATTGCTTAGAGTGCAATGAGCAATCCAGAGAGACTTTTTGTCATCAACTAGGATTTTGAATCCTGTAGCTATAGCCCTGTGGTATCCAATCCCGTCAGATCTCAGAAGCTAAGCAGGTCAGGCCTGGTTAGTACTTGGATGAGAGACCAGCTGGGAACACCAGGTGCTGTAGACTTGGGAGAAGGACCCGGCAACCCACTCTCAAAAAAACAATCAGCCATTGAAAACCCTATGAACATCAGAGAAGCATTGACAATAGTGTTTTGCTTGTTGTACACAGGGTCACTATGAGTCAGATACTGACTTGACGGCACCTAACAACAATAATAACAAGGATTTTGAGGGTAGATACCTGCTATAGAAACCGTCTATACCAGTACAGAAAGCTTTAGTGACCCCTGAGCCTGTGCACATTGGCATTCCAGGACATTCCACGTAATTTCAACTTCTATACAATGAGTTTTGGGTTCAATCCATTGTACCTGCCCTCAACTCCACTGACATTTAGAAATATATGGCCAACCTAAACTTCCTAATTTCTAAATCATATTATTAGGAGTATCTGAGGTCTGGGCAGTAAGAGGACATACCCATAATTAAGATCAGTTGTTCTCAGTTATTAATATGACTATGTCTACAGCCATAGCCTCCTAGCATCAATCCCACCTGATCTTGACATCTAAGGAGGGTCAGCCCAGTTAATCCCTGGGTGGGAAACCTGCTGGAAATAGCAGGTGCTGCAGGCTCAGGAAAGGGACCTGGTAATCCACTCCCAAAACAATCTGCCATTGAAAACCCTAAGAATAGCAGAGAAGCACACTGGATTTGATCCCCAGCACCGCAAAAAATGAGAACACTTGGCAACTCCTGATACAATCCCCCCAAAAAGTAGCCATCAAAAACCCTATGAATATCAGAGAAGCACTGACTTAGTGCCAGGCGTGGCGCAGTGTCAGGGAGAGTCTCATTCTGTTGTACATAGGGTTGTTATGAGTCAGACCTGACTCCACGGCACCTAACAACAGCAATGATCAATCAGGCTAACCATCTACTGAGAACTTACCATGGTAAGAGGGACTGTTGTCAATTAATTAATTTAAAGGATTATCCATACACTCATTGGACAGATGGGGTCCCTGGATTGCAGAGAGGTTGCCATCTTCCCTCAAGCCACATAATGGACCAGGGGCACAGCTGAGATGAGAATGCTTTGAGGACCCCTTGTTTTACCACCAGGGTCTTTTAGTATTGTGGCAAAATATGCACTGCAAATCGATCATGTTAGAGCTCTCTATGTGGGGTGCTCAAGAGAACAGTGTCCATCCGCAGTGGGGTGTGCCCTTCCCCACCAGCCCTCTCCAGAACTTTCCCATTTTCCCACAGTGGAACTGTCCCATGAAACACTCACTCCTCCCGCCTCCTCCCAGCCCTGGCCAGCACCATCCTATTTTGAGTCTCTATGTACTTTATTATGGTCGGAGCTTCGCACAAGTGGACTCTCGGTATTCATCCTTCTGTGACTAACGTATTTCACTTAGCTGTCTGTCCTCCAAGTTTACCAATGTTGGAGCAAGTGGCCTAATTCCATTTCTTTTCATGGCTGAATAATATTCCCTGGCACAGGTAGATCAGCTGTTTGTATTCCTGCATTGCCTTTTCAGGGCCAAGGCTGGGATTGGAGTCTTTCTCTCCAGGACTGGGCTGTCCCACTCCTTGCCTGTCCCTCGGCAAGCAGAGCATGGCTTGAGTTCGGAGCTGGGGGGAGTGGTTTTGCCAGCAAAGCTCAGGCAGGACAGAAGAAAGCTCAGGCACGGGGGCAGGAGCCGGAGGAGGAGGAGGAGGGCAGACTGCAGACCTCACGCCAGCCCCACCACAGGCAACCTGGTCCTCACAAGCTCCTTAGCTGTCTCTCCCCAAAGCACTCTGGGACACCTTGGGACTGGTTATGCCAGTGACTGTGTCATGCCAATGACAAATCACTCCCAAGTAGCAAAAAGCCTCCTCTGTCCAGAGTAGTCAAGAGAGATGGAGTTCTCTGAAGTGCACAGGCTCCAAGAGATGGGAGATGGGGTCTGACCCGCCCCCCGGTAAGGTGTCTGTTTGGATGAACCTCTTCTGACTGCTCACGGAGGGGCTGAGAAGGGGGCTGTGGCTGGATGAGTGCAAAGAATGCATGTGAGCATCTGGACCGTGTCAATATGTTCCCAGGACCATCAATGCTCTTTCCGACCGATCATGTGCAAAGGGCCTGAGGCCCCAGAAGTGTGCCAGGCAGAGATTCCAGGAGCGGTCTGATGTCACAGCACACACAGACCATCCGCACCTTTATCAGGCTGTTCCACAGTCACCAAAGGGAGCCACAGGCTGCACCGAGAGAAAGCGGAAGCAGTAGAAGAAATGGCACCGTGGTCTCTTCTTGATGGTGCCCAACTTTGGAAGACTGTTCTCAGAGTCAGTGCCTGCCACTCGCTGGAAACCGCGTCCCTGTTAGCTGCTAGCCTGGTTGTCATCACAGTCGCCAGTGGACCCTAACCTGTTGGGGCCCTGGCTGCCCAGGGGCCCCCAGGGAACAATAGCCTTAAGTAGGGAGCAGAGCCGTTGAGTGGATCCCCTCCCTCCCTCTTGTCCCCAGAGACCACTGCCTATCTCTGCCCACAGGTCCACCCTCAGCCACTTTGGCTTCACACACCTAGTTCCATGGTCACAACCAGAAATGGGAATGGGACACCTTGGACGGGCTCTTCAGCAGCATCAAGCCAACCTCACTGTTCAGAGTAAGATCCGGGCCTGATAAAGGCTGCGCGGGTGTCCAACGTGGCCCATAACACAGGCCTTCTTGCCCCTCCCTCCACCTCCCAGACTCAGAATTTTCCAGAAGTGCCCCCCCACGGCCCTTTTTTAAACAGTAGAATTTCTCTAAGTCATTGCTCAGCTGTGAGAGGGGCTAGGGTGGGAGAGAAGGCTGCATGGTGTGAAAATCTATAGAAAACAAACCATGAAAACGAATGGCTCCTCAGAAGGTCAGGCCAATTACATTCATAGGCTTTCCAGGGATGAGATTTGCTAGAAAAGCATTGGCAGAAAGCGCTTGCTTAGAGGGAGCTGATTTGTTCCTATCAATGCCTCTCTTCCTGGAAGTCGGGATCACTTATAGGAAATCCCATTAATTCTCCTGGCTGTGCTTTCAGGTTAATAGCAGCAAGTGTTTTACCTATAGGTTAGCAGGACAGGAAGCCTGCAGCCATAGCCCTGTGGCATCCAGTCCCATCAGATCTCAGAAGCTAAGCAGAGCTGGGCCTGGTTAGTCCTTGGATGGGAGACCACCTGGGAACACCAGGGGCTGTAGGCTTGGGAGAAGGACCTGGAAACCCCCTCCCAAAAATCAATCAGCCTTTGAAAGCCCTATGAACAGCAGAGAAGCACTGACAATAGTGTTTTGCCTGCTGTACGTAGTGTTGGTGTCAGACACCGACTCCATAGCACCTAACAACAACAGCAGGGTGGAAAGGGAAAACTTAGGAAAATAAATGGAGTGTTGATTTCCAATATATAATATTTATCTGTTTCCTTAGTAGTCAAAAGAGGTGCTGCCTAAGTTTCTCAAAAGACAAGATCTTTCCAAATCACAGACTCCAGGGCTGGGGCTCCGGGGACTGGGTCCATGAGCGAGGATGGCCCTCATGATCTGACTGACTTTCTTTCTTCCATGGCTTTCCACACTCTCCGGAGATCCGCATTTCTTACGCTGCTCCCGTGAAATTCAGAATGTTTAGGAAGTAGGTCAGAAAACAGCATCTGGTCTGGGGACCAAGAGGTCCAAGTTGTCCCTGGTCTCTCCCACCTGCAGCCATCCAGTGTCTTGCCAAACCAGGCAGCAATAGGACGCCAGTGCCTCGAGGCAGAAGTCGGCCTCAGAGATGGCAGCACAGCCCTATAGGATGGAGACACAACTTGGCCTCCGGCCCCAGGACCTCAGAGCCTGGAGCAGCTGGTGGAAGGCTTCCCCCTGGAGGAAGAGCCCATGGGCCCCCACAGTGCATTGGGGACCCTGGAATCCATGTTGAAGCTACCCTTCCACTTAAAGGTGTTGGTAGCGGGGACGTTTAGAGGTGATCAGATTTGCAGAGATCACAGGAATGGGGCACCCACGATGGAATTAGCACCTCTATAAGAAGCCAGGGCTGGGATTTAGCTCAGTTGGTAGAGTGCCCCTCTGCAATCTCTGAGGTCCCGAGTTCAATTCCCAGCACCACAAAAATGGGAGAAGGACCTGGCAATCCACTCCTGAGGCAATCCTGAAACAATTTGCCATTGAAAACCCTGTAAGGGTCGCTATGAGTCAGACACGACTCGACGGCACCTAACAACAACATAAGAAGCCAAGAGGTCAGGGCCCCCAGCCTCCACCCTGCCTCTCTCTCTGCATAAGAAGGCATGACAAGGAAGGTGACAAGGAAGGTACCATTTGCACACTAGGAAGGAGTCCTGGCCAGAGGCACCTCCGTCTTTGCACTGCCAGCCTCCAGGCCTGTGAGGACCCAGCGCCTATGGGTCACACACCTGCCCTACTGTGTTCTGTCATGGCAGCCGGGCCACAGACACACCCTTCCCCTCACTGGGCTATGGGACTGGTTTCTCTGTCCCGTTTTGAGCAGCAGCCACGCCATGGCACTGCACAACACAGGGCACTACGGGCCTTTTCTCAGGTTGGCCAAAATGAAAATGGCTGATTGTTTTGGGATTGCCTATGGAGTGGGTTGCCATGTCCTTCTCCCATTTTTGTGGTGCTGGGAATCAAACTCGGGACCTCAGAGATTGCAGAGCGGCGCTCTACCAACTGAGCTAAATCTTGGCTTCTTATAGAGGCGCTAATGAGTATGTCACTGCAGAGTTGCCCTTTCTCAGGGTCCATTCTCAACTGTCTCAGCCCGTAGGAGCTGAACAGTGCCCCCGAGGATGGCAACACAGCTGGCTGAATCTGCCCATGTGGTGGCAGAAACATAAGCAAAGGTTGTCCCGTGACCTCTGTGTCCGCTGACCTTCCTTGAGCTTCCTTGAAGTGGTGACACTCGGAAGTTTGGGCTGGAAGGGCTGGGTGGCCTTCTTAACCTTCATGGCGATTTCTTATGTATTCCTTCATTAATTACAGTAATCACTTTTGAAAATTGAAAGAGGAATACTTTTTTTTTTTTTTGCAGTACTGAGGGTTGAACCCAGGGCCTCTCGCCTGCATGCTGTGCAAGTGGTGGACCACTGAGCTGCACCCACAGCCCTTTTTTTTTTTTTTTTTTTTTACTTTTTTTGAGACAGGGTCTTGCCAAGTTACGCAGACTGCCTCTGGTCTCGAACTTGCGATCCTCCTGCCTCCACCTCCCTAGCCTCTGGGATTACAGGCATGTGCCACCTCACCCGGCTCTAGAGGAATACATTTTACATTTCAGAGTTTCTTCCAAAGTACTGTGTTCCCTTTTTCGAGGCAGGGGAAGGTATTTTCTTGGAAAGTACTCTGTGCAAGGGCTTGTCCATCTCTGGCACTCAGCGGGAAGGTAATCTATTTTGGATCAATAGCTATTGGCTCATGATTAGCCATTGGCGCTCCCCATTAAAACAAAATTAGACTGTCACCCAGAAAATAATATTTGAACCATGTTTCAATTTCCAAGCAATATACCAGGGCGGAATATTAATCAGCAAGTGCTTTGGGGAGGTGAAGCTCAAGTGATAAATATTTCCTCAGGATATGTTACATAAGACAAATCCGTGACTGATGAGGTATGAACGCTTCCAATGGCATATTCTGTAGGGTGATTTATTTTAATTGTCACTATGGGACCTGTTATTACATAGTGTTAGGATGGGTCACTGCATTAGAAAATTAAAGCTGATGAAAGGCATTCATTTCAGCCTGTTTGTAAATTCAGGCTTTTGGGATAAGGAGATGCTGACCGGGCATAAATCCTGCATGACCGTTAATTCACCACCCACTACCTCTTCTGTGGGCTGGGATTTGGCTCCGTTGGTAGAGTGCTGCTCTGCAGTCTCTGAGGTCCCGAGTTTGATTCCCAGCACCTCAAAATGGGAGAAGGACGTGGCAACCCACTCCTAAGGCAATCCCGAAACAATCTGCCATTGAAAACCCGATGAGCGTCCCTGTGAGTCTGACATGACTCAACAACAAAAACAAAACTGAGTCTTTTAGTCTATGAAAGTGTTTTCTCCATTTGTCCAGATGTCCTTTGATTTTGCTCATAACAGTTTATAATTTCCAGTGTACAGATCTTACGTAATTATATCTAAAGATAATTATTTTCTGGATAGTCTTTTATCAATTGTGAATTAATATTATATTTTCAAGAGAGAAAACACTCTACTAATTAAAGATGGACATAATTATCATGGGATCCTTTAATGTTTTCAACTAGTAACAAAGAAAACATTTAAAGTCTCTTTGGGGAATACAATTAAAATTGTGTTTGCATTTTATCTCAAGAAGCATGCTTATTCAATATATCAGTTTCATGTTGCACCCAAAGACTTACAAATGAACTTTTAAGTAACAGAATTTTTGCCTTTGAAATATCTGGCGTAAATATGTATCTCTAATATTTTTGACTGAGTGACATTGTACAATGTTTCAGAGTTAGAACTATTATTTTTTAGCATGGATGATTCCGGGTGAATGGAAGATCCTGTACCCTCCACTTTCCCTGATGCCTACCGGTGTCCTTCCTCCACAGCATGGTCCTAGGATGAGAGTCATTTCTTCTGCATACTGAGGATTTGAGTCATTTTCCCCATGATACTGAAGACAGGCTTTCATTTCCATCTAAAGGATTCTCCAATTCAGAGCTTGACTCCTTGAGCGATCAGTGGCAGAGACAGGTACCAACATGATGCCAGACACGCGGGCATCTGTACAGGAATTCAACCTAGAGTGACCCATCCTAGATGATGAAGCAATCGAGGGGTGAGTTGAAATTTTTGAAACAGAGAAATCACTTTAACAACCAGCATGTTAGCCACTTCTGACACTGCTCATAAGGACACTGCAGCTACAGGATTTGGATGAAAAAAGTTACACTTGGTAGACATAATGATTCAAATCATAAAACTCATGACAACAGAAGTTATGGCCAATACAAAATAGGAATGTAAATCAAACATGTGTATTGAATCTTTTCATTAATTCACTCAGAAAAACAATTCTTTTAGAAAAGAAAAATAATAGAAAAACTAAAGTGGAAAGCCTCAGAAATGTTTTCATTGTGCACTGTATAGAAAGCATGAGATAATTAAATAGACTTTATCATAATTGGCTTTGAAAAACCCTTCCTGGACAAAGTCCAACAGTTTTGTCATTCAAGCCTCAGTCTACCTCCTCTTGACTCCTGGAGGCTGTGGATATTGAAATGAACATCACTGGAGAAAAGTAGATGGGGGTAGTATGTGCAGAGGAGAAGACAGATTTTGATATAGAAACAGTGAATTTCAGTGATTGAAACACACCTCTATAGAGAATAGGCTGGCAATGACAGACACAGTTGGTGTCTACACATTTTCACAGACTGATGTAGCATAAGGAGTAACTGCATGCATCTTTCTTTACTAATTTCAATTCATTCATGACACAGTAAGAAAACTGAATTTGGCATACAGTAAATTGCATCAGGAGTTAAATTTCTGGTAAAAGTTCTCTTTTTCCGAGCCATCAAAGCTTAAACTGATTTCTTACCACAGTCTGTGTATGATGTCCCTTCATATCTAGATGGTTCTAGGTTGTTGATGTTGTTAGGTGACTTCGAGTCATGTCAGACTCATAGCGAACCTCATAGGGTTTTCAATGGCTGATTGTTTCGGGATTGCCTTGGGAGTGCGTTGCCAGGTCCTTCTCCCATTTTTGCAGTGCTGGGAAACGAACTCGTGACCTCAGAGACTGCAGAGCAGCGCTCTGCCAACTGAGCTAAATCCCAGCCCAGACTATGGCAGGGATGCGCTAATTGTGGGATGAGTGGACACATTATGGAGCGAGCCTTGAAACAGGCAAGAGAAGTGATAAGAAGCTGAACATGAGTGGGGACACGGGGAACGGATCACAGCAAAAGGAACTTGGGAGCAGGGAGAGGTGTCTTCTGACCGTCTACCTCAAAAAAGCGTTTTCCTTATGATTCTGTCTTGGGCAAATAAAATTAATGAAGCTGCAGCTAGAGTTCAGCAGGCAGCCACCCTCCTCACTCAGCATCTTATTGATTCTCTACATTGAGAATGTCATCAACAAATTAAAAATCTTCATGGGCTGTAGAATAGTCTGGTTTTCCACAGAGCATCTAAGAATTCTCAGGAGAGCTAAGATCTCAAGCTCTAACACCATTTACCAAAAAGTGGAACAGAATTAAACAAGGATTCCATAAGGAACTCCCAACCCTCCCAATTCAAGTCCTCCCATTCCCTTCCCATTACAGAGATTCTTTTATTATTATTATTATTATTATTATTGGAAATTTTAATGTACATCTTAATGTGATTCATTCTGACATGCTTTTCATTGTGACGTTTCCATATATGCATTTTGTTGTACATTACACAGATAAGTTCCCCCTTACCCTCTTGTGTGCTTCCTCCGCCCATCCTACCCCCCCACCAAAGACTTCTCTTCCGTTTGCTTGTCTCTTTATGGTAATATTTTTCAATGTATCCTTGGGTTCCAGTTCTGTTTAAGATCGAAACTTTTTCTGTAGTGCACTTTCTTTTTATATTGTCGGTACTATTACATGAATTTTCTAGTCCACCTATAATAATACCATTCTTTTATAACCTGTGGATGCTTTCTAAAGGAGAATATCTGCCAGGAGGTTTCCTGTGTGCTTTTTAGATTGTGGGCTTTCCAGGCCACCTATTTCCTGGTCTGGAGACTGAAATCGGTGGAACGCGCATGAGAAGCCCAGGCAGTGCGTCTCCGAAAGCCTCACCTGCTGCGATGCACTCATCCTCTTCCTTCTGTTGGTGGTGGTGGTGGTAGATGAGTATTTCTCTGCAGCAGAGAGCTCAGATTTCTGGTTTGGAAAGAATAAACATACCAATTTCTGGCTTATGTTGCAGGATTCCCCAGGGCCATAAGTCCACTCCATGGGACCTGGTAGGTCTAATCGACCGTGAAACCAAACAAACTTTAAGTAAAGAGGGCTTTTAGAGGTCATGAATTCCCTCGAAACTCTGATAGCTCATATATATATTGTTGTTGTTGTTAGGTGCCGTCGGGATGGTGTCCAACCCATAGCGACCCTACGTACAACAGGGGAAACACTATTGTCAGTGCTTCTCTGCTGTTCATAGGGTTTTCAATGGCAGATTGATTTTTGGGAGGGGGTTTCCACGTCCTTCTCCCAAGCCTACAGCACCTGGTGTTCCCAGGCAGTCTCCCATCCAAGTACTAACCAGGCCCGACCCTGCTTAGCTTCCGAGATCTGGATCGGATGCCACAGGGCTACTGCTGCAGGGTATGTTGTTGTTAGGTGCCATCGAGTCGAGTCCGACTCATAGCGACCCTATGTACAGCAGATCAAAACACTTGCCGATTCTGTGCCAGGCAAACGATCTTATTTATGTTTAAGCCCATTGTTGCAGACACTGTGTTAATCCATCTGGCAGAGTGTTTTCCTCTTTTCCATTGACCTGCCACTCTTCCAAACATGATGTCCTTCTCCAGGGATTGTTCTCTCCTGACTACATGTCCGAAATATGTAAGACGCAGTTTGGCCATTTTTGCTTCCAAGGAGCACTCTGGTTGTACCTCTTCTAGGACAGATCTGTTGGTTCTTTTGGCAGTCCATGGTATATTCAATAGAC
>VMDO01006052.1:0-14576 GCA_007922755.1 Pedetes capensis | reverse complement strand
AATTTAAGTGAGGTACTCGCTGATTCAAAGTCTAGGAGTTAGTCTTTGCTGGATGTGGGCATTACCCATATATTGACTCAAATTCCAGTTAGGCCTATTATTATCTGCACAGTATCCCCATGGTTGTAGAGCGGTTCTTTGTTAGAAGTTGATCTAATCACACACAGGGCTATTCCAGCACTCCATCACTGCACTGGAGATGCACACGTGGACACTGTCCCTGCAGCTCACCCTTGGCCCACCTCAGGCACCATCCTATTTTCTGCCAATACTAGGTAAAACCTTCCCCAGATTACTCAACACAGATAATCTGAGGCTGGCAGCCGTAACCCTGTGGCATCCAATCCCCTCAGATCTCAGAAGCTAAGCAAGGTCGGGCTTGGTTAGTCCTTGGATGGGAGACCGCCTGGGAACACCACGTGCTGTAGGCTTGGGAGAAGGACCTGGAACCCCACTCCCAAAAATCAATCCGCCATTGAAAACCCTATGAACAACAGAGAAGCACTGACAATAGTGTTTCGCCTGTTGTACATGGGGTCGCTATGGTCACCAGCTCAATGGCACCTGACAACAACAACAATCTGACGCTACTGATGAATTTTACATTCTTCTGTATTTTCAAAAAGAAAAACCACCACTTTACACAAAGATGCGGTGATTTCCTCGCCCCTGCCCAGGTGCGGCTGGTAGGAGCGTGGACAGCAGGAGCCGCCTGTGCAGTGCAGGCTGCTGGGGGCTGGAGCCTCCACAGGTGTGGGTGTCGCAGCCGGCGGAGGCCACGTGTGGATACTGGGAGGCATGGCACTGTCAGGGTGCGTGGCGCGTTGCCACCGGCCCTTGGAGAGTGGGGCTCAGGAAATTTCCACGCAGGGAAGCAGGTCTGGCTGCATCCTCTTGGCAGCCCTTCCTGGGACTTCTCTAATTTCTGAGTACTTCCTCCCAGAAGGCACAGAGAAGGGGGTACCCCGGAAAGGGTGAGGTTACCCCATCGCAGTGCCCCCAGAGAGTGCAGCCTGCCCCCACGTGCCCGACAATCCCAGAGCCACCATGGCAGCCCCACCTGTGCAAGGCAGGTTTCTGCCTGCGAGTCTGGGAATCCATGCGGATCGATCTGTACTCAGAGTGAGCTCGCCAGGGAGGAGGGCATGGCGACATCTAGGAAGGCCCATGCAACAGCCACGTGAGTCCCACGCTTTTTAGGTGCCATCGAGTCGGTATCCGACTCATAGCGACCCTCATAGGGTTTTCAATGGCTGACTGTTTCGGGATTCCCTTGGGAGTGGATTGCCAGGTCCTTCTCCCATTTTTGCGGTGCTGGGAATTGAACTCAGGACCTCAGAGACTGCAGAGCAGCGCTCTACCAACTGAGCTAAATCCCAGCCCGAGTCCCATGCAGGGAAATGAAAATCTCATTTCAGAACTGGATATCCAATGGCTGTCAAAAAAAAGCAAAAGGCACAACAAATTAAGCTGCGGTAATCAACTGCTGCCTGAAGTCGTTGATTTGAATCACACCGAACACATAATTGTCTCAATTGAATCAAGTCGCGATCCAAAACAATCCAGTTTTAATAACGAGGCATTTCACACGAGTCACAATTGTACAGGCCCAGCTGTGACTGTATTCGCCCTTCGATGAGGATATCATCTTCTGTCTCTCCCAGGAAGCAATTCTATTCATCCTTTCCTGGTGCGAAAGAGAGAAATACAGATTTTAACAAGCCCAATCTGCGTAGGAACTTCTGCAGACTGAGAGGCACCTTCATAATCACTAGGATTTCATAGCTGTAGAGATTAGGTTTTCACTAATTTGAGAAGCATAATGCTGTGCTAGACAATATAGGGAATCTTACACCCAACATCCAACTTCAATAATACCTAAAGGGGTAGAAAAGTTTTGCTTAAAGGTACAGAGCATGCTATGTGCCCTTGTAGACATCTCATTTGAGAAGATGGTTTCGTGGACATAGAAAATGTTTTGTGTCCAGACCAGTGTGAGGGCAGATTCAGGCTTTGTCGGTTGCGGAGTTAAGTTACCCATCCTCTGTGGACTGGTCTGTGATGCTGAAAACAAGGGAAACAGCATCTGCACAGGAGGGTAGAGCACCGTTCTGCAGTCTCTGAGGTCCAGAGTTCGATTCCCAGCACTGCAAAAATGGGAGAAGGATGTGGCAACCCACTCCCAAGGCATCCCGAAACAATCTGCCATGGAAAACCCTATGAGGGTCGCTATGAGTCGGATACCGACTCGATGGCCCCTAACAACAACAACAAATATTACTATGTAGGCTATTTTTATATCCAAGGTATAAGGAGAAAAAACTTGTGTATTCAATACTTTTGAATGTATGAAACTTTAAGAGAGAATGGAATTATGTTCACAAGATCACATATTAATAATTTTAAATCCAGAGAATTCTAACTTGTGGTTCTACCTGTTTTACCAAAACAGTGACAGTAATTTTGGTTGCAGTAACCTACAGGGGCAAAATCACAACTACTTCTTAAGATATATTCCAACCCCAAACCCATGGTCAAGCCTGAAAAACACATTCATAATTTCAAAACTGCCAATGTAATAAGTATAATAAATGAGCAGACATTTCCATTCATACATACAAAGAGGGGGTTCTAAAACCTGTATTTCTGGATCATAGTGATGGTCACAGGTGATGTGTATAAATTTCTTGGCACCATTTTAGTAATGAACACATTCTAATTCTTACATTATTTAAGGAAAAATGTGCTGACATGAGAACAGGGAAACAGGAATTTTTCTTGACTATTTGATAAAAGTATAACCCTAATGAAAGAGTAAGGAGAGTAATGAGGGGTGAAGAAGGGAGACAATGAGATCAAAGGAGCCAGAGAAGACAAACTACTGACTGCCGCTTGCTAAGGTAATAGGCTGGAGACAGCAAAGCATGCCGTGACTTTTCTGTCTCCTTGAAGGAGGTTTGCAGTTCAGTGAGTTCTTGCCCTACCCCCCACCTGCGCTCCTGGAGGGTCGCTGATTGGGGCGAGTGGAGGTAGAAGAACAATTCTGGAACTGAAGGGACAGCACTAGGGAACCAAATCACAGCGGAGAACTAACTCCCTTTGATGGAGTGTTCTGTGATCTGACTCAAATGTGTTTATAATCTTTTTGTTTGTTTTTGTTTTTGCTTTTGTTTTTGTTTGTGGTACTGGAGGTTGAACCCAGGGCTTGAATGCTTTGCAAGTGCTGACCACTGAGCTGTGCTCCCAGCCCTTTTTTTTTTTTTTTTTTTTTTACTTTTTGAGACAGGGTCTCGCTAAGTTATGCAGACTGCCTCTGATCTTGAACTTGTCTTCCTCCTGCCTCCGCTTCCCAAGGTGCTGGGATTACAGGTGTGCACCACCTGTAATCAGGTATGCACCACCACTTTTTTTTTAAATGGAGAAATTAATCCTACAGTCTTAAGAAAGTTAATGCTGCAAAACTGTAACATAAAGAGCAGGCTTTGCCAGATCCTTCCTGGCACAGGAAGGAGGAGCAGGCTGAGGTGCCCAGGGGCTCTGAGAGAGCTGCAGCTGCCCCCACCTCAGGAAGCCTCTTCTTTCCACAGAGTCAGCATGGCTGGGGCACTCTCAGGACATGGAGCAGAGCTGGTATGGGACTGCAAGCCTGTCTTTGAAGAAATCCATACCTTTGATCACCTCACTTAAGCCCATGGATCCGCTCTTCATCTACAAAGTGCTTCTGACCCTGTCCACCTTCCGCGGGGGATGGGGATGGAATGGGACAGTAGGCTATAAGCGAGTGAAGCTCTGCTTGTACACCCAACGTGCTGCGTTAGATCGTGTGAGGCACACATGAGGGACATACATGGTTTGTCCCAGGACCTATCTGCTCTCATATGGCTGTGGGGCTAGGAGAAAATGATACTGGTGTAATACTAGGGTGTGTGTGTGTGTGTGCATGCCTATATACATACACATACATGCATTCAAATATATAAACATGCACACACACACACACACACACACACACACACACACACACACACACATTTTTCCCTTCAAACAGGAAAATGTCCCATTTGGATAAAATACCAGGAACAAATTCCTGAGTCTTGAGATAGACTTTGAAATGATTTTTGAAGGATGATCACCGTTTCAAGGGTCCATTAATCTTAAAGGATAAACAGTGTTTTGAAGGTCCATGACAAGCAGGGAGACAGAGGGAGGAATATTTCCAAAAGAGAAAGCACCACAAGGCTTGGATTCTCTGGAGCGTGGCGCAGTTGTTGAAATACGGGTCCACGTGGCGTTGATGAGATACATGGCGGGCACTGTGACTGTCCTGTGGGGGGACATGAGGACCTGCAGAAACTCAGAACCTGCTGGAGAGGGTGCGCTCAGTGCACAGCTGTGAGCAGATGTGGTGAGCAGATGTGTTAGGCACCAAGGTGGAAGCCAGACTTTACAGAGAATAATTAGAGATTTCGCAGTGCACAGACTCAGTGGAGAGAGGAAATGGAGGAATCAGGGGAGCCCAGAACGGAAGGCAGACGGAGTTATTCACAACACAGCCTCTCCCTGGTGCTTCTGGGAGACACTTGACCATTTCTCCCAAGAACCTGGGGAAGACAGTTTCTCCCAACTCAACAGCCGTGTATTCATTTAGTCTCAAAGACAGTATAGAACTCAAGATAGATAGATAGATAGATAGATAGATAGATAGATAGATAGATAGATATTGTTGTTGTTAGGTGCCGTCGAGTTGGTATCTGACTCATAGCGACCCTCATAGGGTTTTCAATGGCTGTTTCGGGATTGCCTTGGGAGTGGATTGCCAGGTCCTTCTCCCATTTTTGCGGTGCTGGGAATTGAACTCAGGACCTCAGAGACTGCAGAGCAGCATTCTACCAACTGAGCTAAATCCCAACCCCAGACAGATAGATAGATAGATAGATAGATAGATAGATAGATAGATAGATAGATAGATAATAGATAGATAGATAAATGATAGATAGATAGATAAAATTGCTTAATGTGTTTAAACCCAAAAGGGAAGTGAGAGATGAAGAGGAAGCATTTCTAGAAATCTCCAGATTGTGAATTGAAAAATAATTAGAACATTCAGCTATACGCACATTCTGTTTATACAGGCTTTCAACTTTAAGTTGGATGGACTAGGTCAATAGTCTATGTCTAGGGGCCGACCTTTCTCACTACTGGAGATTTTTCTGCCCTTTTCCTCATTCCTCTTGACGATTTTCTTTTAAAGAATAATAATTGCATATGAACTAGTCACCAGGAGAACAGTCCAGTTGTGTGTTCAGAGGCTAGTTGATGTTTCTTTTGGTCATCGGCTAAGTAAAGAGGGGAAAGGGTGCTCATTTTGGCCTCATGGAGCAGGTGCAGTCCTTGTGAAATCTCAGCGGTTGTTTGGCTTTTCCTGGGTCTTTGCTTTGGGCATCACTCAGTTCCTGAAGGAATCAAAAACTCTTGACTGGAATCCACAGTACCAGGGTTGGAGTTCTTTCTCTGTCCTAATTTTTAGTTGAATGTTTGTTAAAGGGTGTTGGCTATGTTTTATATCGACATAAAAAGGACCCGTTGTTAGGTGCCTTTGAGTCTATGTCTGACTCGTAGTGACCCTACATAGTACAACAGGCGAAACACTATTGTCAGTGCTTCTCTGCTATTCATAGGGTTTTCAATGGCTGATTCTTTCCTGGGAGTAGGCTGCCAGGTCCTTCTCCCAAGCCTACACTATCTGGTATTCCCAGGTGATCTGCCATCCAAGTACTAACCAGGTCCGACCCTGCTTAGCTTTCAAGATCTGACAAGATCGGTCACCACAGTGCTATGGCTGCAGGCCAAAAAGGACACGGATAACAGGCAAATCAGTTTCCAAACACTCTGAAATTCCATAGAGAATGTGTGTGCCATGCATATATTTCAAGGAGACAATTCTTAGCTTTTGATATCATTGCCTTCTTATTTGGGTCTTTGAGCAAAAATCTGACAATGTCTATCAATAGAATTTAAGGTCAACCTATGAGAATGTGATGTCCACATCAAAATCACCTTCATTTGATTTCTTTCAAACACTGTCCCTTGAGGTATCAGATGTGGACGCCTTTTCCTTCCCTGCAAACTGAAGCCAACGCGATGTTGTCTCAAAACACAAGATATGATTGCCTCTCTCCCTGTGCTCAAACCTCTCTCAGGATGCCTTTCTCGAGACATTAATTAGCAAATGTTGCAACCATACATATCCACACACGTAATCCAGATGTTGCTGAACATACAGTTGCCGCCACAGTTGTTCCCACATTGCTACCACACTGTTAGTAACTCATTATGCTGTGAGGTTTTTTTAGGCAGGATAATAATAGAAAATCTTTCAGCAGCTGTCAAGGCAGCAGGAAACACACCCACTTGTTAGACTGTACTTACTATGTTCAACCCTGATGCTCTGGAACCTGGCCAGCTGGGCTTTGCAGAACCTGCTTCTCGGGCTCAGCATGGAGCCATGTGGCTGAAAACTCATTAGCGCTCACCTTTAAAACGGTCATTGTAAGCAGTCCGGCAGCAGTGATCTTACCTGAAGGACGTTTTATGCACCAATGTGACAAGGGGAACGGGCAGCAGAAGGTCCAACTAAGCACAGGCATGCAGAGTTTGCCCCAAACTGCATCTTCCTTCAAAACAGGGAAGAGCAGAAGCCCAGCCAAGGAGCGAGCTCATTCGGAGTGAGCGCAGGTGTGGGCTGCACTCTTGGCTCCAGAGCTACACTCACCGTAACTCGGCTCCATTATTTTTTCTGTCCTACAAGGAAAATGGGGCTGGGATTTAGCTTAGTCAGTAGAGCGCTGCACTACAGTCTCTGAGGCCTTGAGTTCAATTCCCAGCACCACAAAAATGGGAGAAGGGCCTGGCAATCTACTTCCAAGGCAATCTCGAAACAGTGAGCCATTGAAAACCCTATGAGGGTTGCTATGAGTCGGATACCGACTCCACGGCACCTAACAACAACAACAACAACATTGAAAATGAGGGCTGGGATTTGGCTCTGTTGGTAGAGCACTGCACTGCAGTCTCTGAGGTCCTGAGTTCGATTCCCAGCACCACAAAATGGGAGAAGGACATGGCAATCCACTCCCAAGGCAATCCCCAAACAGTCAGCCATTGAAAACCCTATGAGGGTTGCTATGAGTCGGACTCAAATTGACGGCACCTAACAACAACAACAACAACAACAACAACATGGAAAATATTTTGGTTTATGACAGACAATTTACCCTCTTCTTTTCCTTCTCTATTTTTTGGTTTAACAAGGAAATAATTATTTGGGAAATATCTAGGCTCTGCTAGTTGGTATTACTAATATTGCCTACTCTTGCAAAGGGAAAAGGAATGGACTTCAAGGGAGAGAAAAATGTGAAGGAATGGTGATAACCATCCTCAAAACAAAATGGAAATTCTTGTTACCGCGTGTCATCTGGGAAAGTGATTCTTTTCAATCTTCTGATTGAATCTCATGCTTGTAATTTGATCAAGGGACAAGATTAATATCCAATATTATAAAGTCAATATGAAGTCATACAGAGATCTGTCCCAAGTCTTTCTTCTTGTTGTTGTTAGGTGTCATCGAGTCAGTATCTGACTCATAGCGACCCTCATAGGGTTTTCAATGGCTGACTGTTTCAGGATTGCCTTGGGAGTGGATTGCCAGGTCCTTCTCCCATTTTTGCGGTGCTGGGAATTGAACTCGGGACCTCAGAGACTGCAGTGCAGCACTCTACCAACTGAGCTAAGTCCCAGCCCACTAAGTCTTTCTAGAGGAGTTAAATTTAGCAAAGTAAATAAATGAATAAGTATACTTCGGTATGAATATCCAAGGCAGTAACACATCTAAAGAGAGACTTAAGAAGCACAGTTTGTGTATGGTGTTCAGACCCTTTTAGATATTGTGCTTTTAGCAAGTTTGTGAGTCGATGGGATAGAAAACTTCATGTTGAATATTTTTAAAAAGTAGGTGCTAGCTGGGTGCAATGGTACACACCTATAATCCCAGCGGCTCGGGAGACAGAGGTGGGAGGATCGCAAGTTCCAGACTAGAGGCAGTCTGTGTAACTTAGCGAGACCCTGTCTCAAAAAGTAAAAAATGGGCTGGGGTGCAGCTCAGTGGTCCAGCACTTGCAGAGCATGGAAGCGAGAGGCCCTGGGTTCAACCCCCAGTTCTAAATAAATAAATAAATAAATAAATAAATAAATAAATAAATAGAGCAGGTGCCCCTCTCCTGAGAAGCCCTCACTCAGCCCTCGAGTGTATACTTCTACTCTATAATAAAACTTCCTCCCAATTCATCAAAAAGTAAATCAATTTTTTTAAAAAGCCTTTAGAACTGAACCTGAAAGAATCCTTGAAGAATAACCAGGTGGAAGCCACGGCTGGCCCCACGTGGCCTGTGGCAAGCAGTCGCGGGCTGCCCCGTGGGGGTGGTGTCCTCTCGGCCATCACACTGCTGCACGTGGATGGCAGTAGAGGAAAGCCCGGCCCTCTCCTGCGAGGTGCAAGGAGGCCATGTGGCTCTTCCTGCTGTGGCCCCCAGCGTGGCCTTCACTTGCTCCTCAGCCCCATTTCTGCTGCCCGCACTCGCATTAACCACCCCTTTGGTGGGTCCTGCCTGGTCTTCCGCGTCCCTACAGGTAGCTATGCCTCGGTGGCTCCTTGGACTGGAAAGACCCCAGCTCCCTAAGGTCTTGACCAACCCTGAGCACATCCAAGGTGGGAGAGACGCCCTCAGCCCATGCTCTTGGCTTCTGACTAAGCAGTGGCTGCTGAGCTGAATCCTGAGCGCCATGGCGCCTCGTTCGCCATTTCACCTCCCAGGCAGGGGCCCCGTGCCAATGGTGGTCTGACCTACTGCTGCTCGGTGAACAGGGAGAAGATCATGTGGGTCACCCCCGGCTGTGACTCTCCGCCTCACCCCACCTTGCACACAGGCAGAATCAGTGTCCTGGGGAGTTCATTAGCTCATGGGTGACATCAGGGTTTCCTCTTCATTCAGAGAGCTGCTTGACTGAGCCCGGCTCCCAGACCTGACATCAGCCCCGTGGTCCTTCCCTGGGTTTCCTAGGAGTCTCACTTGGGCTTTGAACACAGCCCTGGACAAGTCCTGAGAGACTAGTGTAAAGAGCGCAGAATGGAAAGATGACAACCTATTTCCAAGTCCTGTTTCCTTCAGGGGTGAGCTCTGTCACTTCCACGGAGTCCCTTCTTCTCCTTGAGGTCCGCTTCATGGTCTGTAAAATAACCCAACAGGACTACTCCCCCTCGAAGACCACGACTTGCTTGTCTTCCTATTTAAAAGCAAACCCTTGGGAAAGCAGTCGCTTCTCCTTTTGCTTATTTGAAAATTTCATTTGCCTTGCAGACTCCACGCTCAGGAGATCAGTGACAAGGTCTGAGAGGTGTCAGCAAACTGTCGTGTGTGAAGCCTCAGTGGACATGGGCTGGGAGTCTGGCCCCCTTGGTGGAGAGGCTTGGCCCCCAGGTCTAGGAGGATGGGGAAAGCATTTGCATCAAGCGTCAATCCTTGAAAATATTCATGCCATTTTCCTTCCCCTGACATAAGTAATTTTCCCAATGACTTAAAATTTATGTGCGGATCTCTGTTTTAATTTTCATCCTGAATCCTGACTGCTTGTGCACCCATCCACCTCAACCTCATTCCACGTGGAACAGGGAGGGAGGTGTTGGTTCTTTCAGAACAGAGCCTAAGCAAGGACGCAGGCCTTTGGGAAATGAGGGCATGGTTTTAGGTCTTCCATTCTTTCACACAGCGTGTTGGTTACAAGGCAGGCCGCGTGAGCTCTAAATCTCAGCTGTCAGTGCTGGAGGTTGGGGCTGCACGGAGAATCTCCAGTTACTGAAATGAAGCCCAAAAGGCAGATGTTGCATTGTCTTCGTCCCAAGCAACAATGCCCATTCCTTTCTGGTGACAGTGAAACAGTATTTAAGACCCCTGGGTACGAGGAAATGCCCCCCTGGCCCTGTGACATGACAGGCATGCTCGGTTCTCTTTGGTCCTGGGCAAACTGCAGAGGGGAGCTGGAAAGGAACAGCTGGACAGTGGGCACAAAGTCCTGCTGCCACACCGGGCTGGCCCACTGGACAGTGCCTGAGGCCAATTGTCGGACACGCACCTCCCGGTCCAGCCCAGATGTTCGGAAGGGTAGCGCCTCCACACACACAGATACTAAACACAATTCACTCGGGACCCTCCAGTGAGGGGCGTGGACTCCTGCGGCCCTTGGGTTGCCAGTGGAGAAGGGAGAAAGGAAAAGCCTCGGGTGCTTTTGCCTTGTGGGGACAAACATAGCTCCTCATTTCTCTGCTCTTTATCAGGGCAGGAAGGAAACCCAAAGCATACAGCTTTAAGTGTTAGCAGCTCTTATACAGTCTCAAAGGAAGATGCTTCCATGTTGGTTGTCTCCGAGGAGAGCGGGTTCTTTCTTTGTTGATGGTCACGGCAGGAGAGTGTTCTTTCCTCACTGAAGATCAGGGCGACAAAGGAAAAAAGGCGGAGCTGCAGCAGTGCAGCTCCTTATATAGCTCACCCACGGAATGGCCTGAGCCAATCAGCTTTGAGTCCCAATTGTCCAATCAGGTTCCGAGGATTTGTGAAGGGTTATGTACAAACATCCAATCGAGTTACCTTCATTTTCCCTAGAGTTAGCTGTTTTCTCAGTTTTGGCATTTTTACCAATTTCCTCCCAATTTTTCCCTACAGCCAATGCTTAACCACGGGCCATGCAGCCCCTCAACATAGCTTGGCTGCCCCTGCTGCCATGGCCCACTGGTATTTGGATCACATCTCCTCGTTCCTAGCACCAACCTGAAAATGACAACATTCACAGTTATTTTGATTTCTCTCCAACGGCACAGCAAGATCTCTTCCTCGCCTGGCTCTCTCCTCTCCTCACATGTATCCGAGGATTGGCCTCCGTTGAACCCTTGGCTCTGGGCAGGTGTTTCCTCTGTGGATTGGCACAGCCCCGGACTTGCTTCGGCTTATGGAAGCCACGACTCCGAACGGAGAAAGGTGTCTTCATGTCACGCTGAATGCCCAGGTGGACTGCGCAATTGTCAATTAATAGGTAGTGAGAGATTTCATCTTCCAATTACGAATCTAGGAAATGCTTGTAGCTGTGAGTTAGGTCACTTAAATAAAAGGAAAGATGCCAACTGCTTTACCGAGGCAAGGAAATATGACGGGGGAAGTGTGCGCTTGGGCACGTGTCAGCCAGCAGGCAATGCCACCAGCCTGCTGGGGTTACATCAGGTCACTTTTCTGGCAACTCACAAAGCGCACATTTGGCCTTACAGGAAAAAAGGTGCAGTTGCATTAGTACGGTCACGATTCTCCCGGGCTGTTAACACCGTTCGCAGGTGTCATGAGCTGTTTGTCACCTGAAGGCAGGGGAGGCAGGTGCTTGTCCCACGGCTCCTTGCAGTCACTCTGAAGGTCACACCCAGGCCCGGTCCGCCACAGCAAACTGCAAAATATAATTTATGCGTGGCCAAAACCAACTCCCCTGTCAAACCTGACCGGCCAAGTGGTGAGAGCTGGTCCAGAGGACAGGGGGAGGGTCGTGCTGGGCAGCCCAAGGCAGGTGCAGGGAACTTGGGGGACACTGTCCATCACAGGAGGGAGAAGCCCAAGGGAAAGGCAACTGTTCTGCCCGCTTCGCATGCCTGCCCCACCCCCAGGACAAAGACAGGGGCATCTGGTGCCTGTTTAGGGGGAAAGGTTTTAGCTCAAGACAACTAGCTGCAGTCTTCCAAATGAGCTGCCCACCAGTGGTGGATAAGAGCAGGCGGGACTCTGGCTTAGGGAACAGGAGGAACGTTGGCTTTGAAATATGCAGTGCTGCACTTCACAGTCACTACTGCCTTGTGGCGGTGGAGGGGACAAGAATGCAGCAGAGGAGGAGGAGACGGCACGGAGTGTCTGAAGGACACCCAGGAAAGAGTCTCTGTGTGGAGCACTTCCTGAGTGGCAGGACTAGGAAAGCTACAGAGATTCCTCAGACACTCTCTAAAGATGCTTTGATTTCACATTCTCTCAGGAGAAATTTGGCTGGGAGCTGGGACGCTAAGAAACTCAGAAGCTGCATCTTCAAAGCAGTTCTGTGACCTTGGACGAGTCTTCATGCTCTCTGTGCCTCCGTCTCTCTACCTTGTAAAACAGAGTGGATGCCTCCCTCTCAGCGTTGTTACTGAGAGTGAATGATATTTTGGCTTGGTTTAAACCAATCATCAGACTAAATTTTTTTTTCCCCAGTACTGGGGGTTGAACCCAGGGCCTCGCACCTGCATGCTCTGCAAGTGCTGGACCACTAAGCTGCACCCACAACCCATTTGTTTACTTTTTGAGACAGGGTCTCACTAAATTACTCAGACTGCCTCTGGTCTCGAACTTGTGATCCTCCCACCTCCACCTCCTGAGCCACTGGGATTACAGGCGTGTGCCACCGCACCCGGCATCAACAGCCTAAAATATTTCTATAGTAATAGTGATCAGCTTTTTAATTAATTAAGGAGTGGATTGCCAAGTGGTATGAAAATCCACTCTTTTTAGACTTTTTAACAAAAAGCCACAATGGAAAAAGTCAGTGGACTAAATTCATTTCTGCTCATTGTAAGTGAATATTCACATGGAATGAACAGGAGAGGGATTTGGCAAAGGGCATGTGCTTCTACAGCTTTACCCACTTTGTCTATTTTGAAAGTCAGGTATTTATCCTAACACGTTTCCAAACAATAACTACCACACTAAACCTGTTTCCACAGAAGTTTCTTGCTTATGTTCAGGCTAAAGGTAAAAATTCTCTGCCTGGGCTGGGCATGGTGGCGCACACCTGTAATCCCAGCCGCTCGGGAGGCAGAGGCGGGAGGATCGCAAGTTCGAGACCAGAGGCAGTCTGCATAATTTAGCGAGACCCTGTCTAAAAAAAAGTAAAAAAAAATGGGCTGAGGTGCAGCTCAGTGGTCCAGCACTTGCAAAGCATGCAGGCGTGAGGCCCTGGGTTCAACCCCCAGTACTGCAAAAAAAAAAAAAAAAAAGAAAGTAAAGAAAGAAAAGAAAGAAAAGAAAGAAATTCTCTGCCTGAAAACTGAATATTGATTAATCGGACAGTCGGAACAAAGAACAAACTAAAAAAGAAGGGTGTGGCTCGAGGACACCTGGGAGCCAGGATCATCTGGGGTTGGAAGGGTCTTGAACCAAGAGACAAAGGCTCCTTCATCACCCATGGCACAGCACTCTGCATCTACTCGGGAGGATGGCCGCATGAGGTATTGTTGGAGAATGGTAAAATCTTCAACGTAGTTTTCATAAAGTCTTCACTAAGCCCAGAGGGACTGTGAGTAGCACTTTCCTATTCTTCCTGTTTAACCCATTCAAGGTAAATTTAACTCCTGTTTTTGTTTACTTACACTAAAGTAGTGAAAAGGAATCTCATACAATTTTTGGGCCTTTTGTTTAGAACCACATCCACTATCCTCACATTTACTGTTTAACAACGTTGAAGCTGACTGGGGTTTGGGCAAAGCTAGATACGTCATCTGCAGACTACAGTGCCACAGTATGAGAAATATTAGTCAGACGGAGCCGGGCACAGTGGCGCATGCCTGTAATCCCAGTGGCATTGGAGGCAGAGGCAGGCGGATACCAAGTTTGAGACCAGAGGCAGTCTTCATAATTTAGCGAGACTCTGCCTCAAAAAAAAGTAAGAAAATGGGCTGAGGGTGCAGCTCAGTGGTCCAGCACTTGCAGAGCATGTAAGGGCGAGGCCCTGGGTTCAACCCCCAGTACCTCAAAAAAAGAAATATAAGTCAGACGGTTGAACAGCACATTTCATAAAGCTCACCTAGTGGTGAGTGCAGCCCACGAATGTGGCGTTCGCTATTGCAGACACTTTTTAAAATGCTGTTTCCAAATCAGTGTCTTGTGTGTGGGTTGCCCTTTCTTGTGGTTTGGATATAAAAAACCCCAAAACTTCATGGACTGAACACTCTGTCCGCCATTGGTTGCAGTGCTGAGAGGTGATTGGCCCATGAGGATGCTGATATCATCACCATGTTAATCAACTGATGAGCTCATACTGAGTGGGCTGTCAGGAGACAGAGCCTGGTTGGAGCATGCCGGTCATGGAGGACATGTCTTTGGAGGGTGTATCTTGCCCCTGATGCCTCTCTCTCTCTCTCCCTCCCTCCCTCCCTCCCTCTCTCTCTCCTCTTCCTCTTTCTCTTCCTCTCTCCCTCTCCTCTCTCTTCCTCTCCTCTTTCTCTTCCTCTCTCTCTCCCTCTCTCTCTCCCTCTGCTCTCTTTCTCCTTCTCTCCCTCCCTCTCCCTCTCTCCCTCTCCTCTTCTTTTCTCTTCTCTTCTCCTCTCCTCTCCTCCTCCTCCTCCTCCTCTTCCTCCTCCTCCTCCTCTTCTTCTTCTTCTTCCTCTCTCTCTCCCTCCCTCCCTCTCCTCTTTCTCTCTGTCTTTCTCTCCCTCTCCTCTCCCTCCCTCTGCTCTCTCTCCCTCT
>VMDO01006051.1:0-104539 GCA_007922755.1 Pedetes capensis | reverse complement strand
TTTTTTTCTTCCTAGTAAGAAGAAAGCATCTATTTTCTCACCAGTAAGTATGGTTAGCTGTAAGTTGTTTGTAGATGTTACCAAATTGAGAAAGTTATCCTCTATTCCTAGCTTGCTGAGAGTTTTAAAAATTAAGAATACATGTTAGACTTTGCCAATTTTTTTTGTACATGTTGATATTATCATATGATTGATTGTTCTTCTCCCATCTTTGTCTTGAGAAACTGTTAGGGAATCCTGGAGTTAAAACCTGTGAATGTATGGGGCAATGAGTAAAACTGGGTTCCCATGATTTTTAACTTTCAAACTACTCCACATTCTGCCTCCAGAAATTCATTAAAATTAACATTTAAGTGTTCTTATCTACATATAGCTTCAGTGGCTTCTGCTCTGGTAAGTCAGACTCTGGTATGATTCTTTGTATTTATAATTTCAGAGGCACAGTTTGCCCTGTGATCACAGTTCCCTGATGAATCTAATAAAAATCATGGATTTTTCAACTTGTTCAAATATTTTGTTTTTCCTTTTTGAAGATGGGAGTGGCGACTTCCAAGTTCATCCTATGTTAGAGCTGAAACTACAAGACTCCTCTTCATGTCTACAGTTTGGCAACAAAATTTTTCAAAACTTTAGCCCAATGCCCACTATCTGGCAGCTTTTCAGACACAGCTATGAGTTTACATGTCATCCTATCCCCACTTCCTTGATCTGGCACTTTCTGTGGAGTTCCTTATTGTTGTCTTCCTATCTTTTAGGTTGTTTAGAATGACCACCACATTATAGACTTAGAGGACTCTCCAGAGGTCCCAGCCTGAGAAAACTTATGTTCCTTGGTTCTTTGGTTTTTTCCTGACTGCTCATTAGCAACATGGTAATTTTCTCTGCTCTGCAGTCCCAAGAAACATCACAATCACATCCTCAAGTCATGATGATCAGCTGTGGTGACTAAGAGGGGAAAAGCTGTATCTAATTATTTAATACTTTATCTACTTAGGATCTTCTTACCTACCTTGATGGCACTTAACAGACACTTGTGGGGATTGTCTCAGCAGTGAGCTAGCACCAGCCACCCCCTCTCACCATCACTATTGACACTCCTAGGAGATAACTTCTAACTAAGCTCTGACCACACTGGGACTGGAGAGAGTGGTGGAGCAGTTCTTCTGGGGGAAGTACTTGTGTCTAAGTCAATGTGTAACTTGGTAGCTCCCTAACTATTTGCTAGAAACCACATTCTTTATCTCATGGTACATGTTGGTAGAATGAATCATTCTATCATTTTTTCCTCCCCCAGCCCTCATCCAATCTTCTCCCATTAGGCTTAAAACTGATGAAAAGATTTCTCATGTTTGGGAAATGGGCAATAAGGACCTTTGTTTATGGTGATTGATTGTCTTAAATTTTGTGTCTATATGACTCCATTAAAATACATGTGATAATATTCAGGTGACTTGGCAACACATCTAGGGGACACATAGAGTGCTGTTCTGCTAGTACAGTACACATTTAAATGGGGATACTAGCTTGGCATTGAAACTGAACAACATCTACCAGCTTTAATTTCTGAAGATTGTCCAGATCAGAAGACAAAGGTAGACACTCCTACTGATTCACCCTCTTTTTTTATTAACAGTTAATTAATTAGTAGACTAGTAATCAAGGACTTTTAGTTCTTCATAAGAAACTATTTTCTGCTCATCTGCATTGCAGGCATGACTAGTCAAGCTCAACCTTTCAGCTTTGCTCATTTTCTCAGTTTCTCTGGAGTCTGTTATTTAGCAATTGTAGCAATTGCCTTCTACCTGGCTGGGAAACACATCTGACAGAAAGGATGACTCAGGACAAATTTCAACCACTCCTATGACAGTTATGTGACTTTTGTCATAACCATGCAGCATTGGAATTATTTATCTACCATTTCCCTGTATATAAGCCCTCTATCTAAACTCATGATTGTCATGACCATTTCTTTTAATATGGTTATGTCCCACTTAAAATTCTCTTACCTGCTAACAGTAGTATATGTCATGCTTTCAGCAAAACTAGAGAATATGAAGTGAAAATGCTTTGGAAATATTAAGAGGCCCAAAGTCTAGTCTAAATGATCCATTAGATATTTCAAGTCTGAGGTAATGCTATTTATGGCCAGAATTGAGCAATTGGCTTGTTCATTGTCTTCATTTCCAGCAGCCAACTATGAGTGAAGAGACATTTCATACTGTGTCAGGGCTGACCATGACTTTCTTTTTTTATTTTTATTATTTTTTTGGCAGTACTGGGGGTTGAACCCAGGGCCTTGCACTTGCATACTTTGCAAGTGCTGTATCACTAACCTTCACCTCCAGCCCATTATTTTATTTTTGTGGAGACACAGTCTCGGTAAATTAAATACACTGCCTCGGGTCTCAAACTTGCAATCCTTGTGCCTCTGCCTCCCAAGCTGTTGGGACTATAGGCATGCACCACCACACCTGGCTCTGACCATGACTTTGTACATCTGTCACACCATCTAGGGATGTAATTCTGATATTTCTTGTATTGAAGAACAGTGATAAATTGTTGCTAATGAGTAGTCAGGAAAAAACATACAAAAAAAACCTAAGAAACATGTTTTTACTGACCTCTGAGAATCTTCCTGAATCTATAATGTGACTCTATAATCTACCTGAATCTATAATGTGAATCTATAATCTACCTGAATCTATAATCTACCTAATATGACAAAACTCTGCCCCCGGTAGCCAGAGGAACATAGTTTATATATCTTAATAAGCTTCCTATAAATCTCAAGTTATCATTTTATTTACTTTATTCCAGCCTTAAGATCATTTTTACCTCATACTTCTTTTGACTGAATTACCATTGCTATATTTCTGTAGCATTATGTAATACAAAGAGAACTACATTTTTATCTTGTTGTTAGGTGCCATGAGTCTTATCCAACTCACAGCGACCCTCATAGGGTTTTCAATGGTTGTTTCCAGATTGCCTTGGGAGTGGATTGCCACATCCTTCTCCCATTTTTGTGGTGCTAGGAATCACACCTGGGACCTCAGAGACTGCTGAATAGGTCTCTACCGAGTTAAATCTCAGCCCCACATTTTTATCTTAGTACAAAGATATTCATGTTAGGGAAGTGAAAGAAATTAAAGTAAGTCTCTGTATGTTGCCACTTACCCAAAACAAAATTCCCATACAGATCTACACACCTCTATTGAAATGTCCTACCTTGATGTTACACACATGATTACTGGTGTCCCATTCATTCCCTGTAAGATCTTAATTTACATCATCCATTAATCCTGGAAGATTTGTGCCAAGGCTTTCCAGTGTAAGGTGACACTTTCATTTTGTTGGCTCATTTTGCAGCCTTTACCTCTTACTACCACCTGATGCATTTCTCAGAAGACATCTCTGTTGTTGTTATTACATGCCCTTGTGTCATAATGACCCTATGTACAACAGGTGAAAAACATTATTGTCAGTGCTTCTCTGCTATTCATAGGGTTTCCAATAGCAGATTGAGTCTCTATGAGTTAGACTTGACTCGATGGCACTTAACAACAACAACAACACACCTTATTACAAAGAACTAGCTTTGGAAGTTTGATGAGATAAATTTTAAAGAGTCCCAGATAGTCTCCCATCACATTCTTATCTCCTATCTAGACAAATGTCTACTCTGGCTTCTCTTGAATCAAGAAGGAAGAGTATTTCCTTCAGCATAGATGGCTTGATGTTAATTCCAACTCTGAATTTCTCTGTTCTCTTCCAAAACACTTAAAAGTTCCCTATTCACATATTCCTGTCCAGAAAAATTTAGTGTCCTCTTGTCTAAGGTCCATTATCCCCCTGACATATCTGTCAGTTTGTCATGCTATAGGGGCTTGTGTGTTGCTGTGAAGCTGAAAGTTATGCCACAGATATTTCAGATAGCAGTAGGGCTACCCATGGTGGACAAGTTTCAGCTGAGCTTCAGACTAACACGGACCAGAGAGAAGGACCTGGCAGCCCACACCTGAAACAATTAGCCATTGAAAACTCATGAATAGCACAGAAGCACTGTCAAATATAGTGCTGAAAAATGAGCCCTCCAGGGTAGAAGGTGATCAAGATACAAATGGGGAAGAGTTGCCTCCTCAAAGTAGAGTTGACCTAAATGACAGGAATGGAGTAAAGCCCCTGGGACCTCTAGTTGCTAATGTGACATGACTCAGAATGAGAAGACACACAGTGGCTGCAATAATGGGCTCAAACATAAAAACGTTGTGTGCATGGCACAGTTTTTGGTAATGTTTTGCTCTGTTGTACATAGGGTCACTGTGAGTTGGACTCGACTTGAAGGCACCTGACAACAACAAGGTCCATTATGCATGTAAGGATTTTACACACTTCAACTCTAACATTCTGGTGACTACTGCAAGTTCTTAATTGTCAAGGAATGGATCTATTCTTGTTCAGGGCAAAGCTCTGCACTGATTCAAAGACTTTCAGGTTACATTACATTTCTTTCCTCCATGCTTGATGTCCCATTGGCTGTCTGGCTTAGTAATGATGCTTTGTCAGTGTCTCAAGTTATATTCGGAAAAGAGCTAGTCCAAATTCTCCATTTTGCTTCCATTTATTGCAGCTGGTGGTGGCATGGAAATTCTTTTCAAGGTAAACAGGAAGACACTCTAAGGAGATAATACCTGGACTTGCACTTCAGTTGGAATAGGCATCTAGCCTTTACCAGTTATAAACATAGGAGTATTGATAGGAATCATTGAATTCTTTTTAAAAATAGGTAATGATCCTTTAAAGGACGAAACCCATTTCACAACATGCAATTTTGTTAACCACTCTGTTTAGAAAACTGGGCTCACTCTGGTTTCCCAGTGCTGGTAGCTCTGCTTGACGCATGAGGTTGGGGCTGGACGGTTATGCCACTTTATATTACTGGATCTCACAGGATGCTGCAAGGCGGACACACCCCAGGGTGACTCACTGAGTGGGAAGTTCAAAAAGATGGTTTTCCTCAGCCATCAATTAGATAAACCACATTTTCCAGGAGAAAAACAGTGTCTTGAAAAAGTTCTTTACAAACAAAGCTTTCTTGCTCATGTTGCTTTGGGTTGTGTTTTCTTGTGAAGAGAAATATGACCTTAACTTTAATTGCACTTACAAATTAGCAAGTAAAATAATGCCATCCTTTCCCCTTTCCTCCCTCCTGCCCCCGTCTCTCTGTCTCTCTCTTCTCAGAAGGAAACACTTTCATTTTAGCTCCGATAAAATTAGAGTTCCCTTCGTCTTTGCCTCTGCCCTCAAACCTGTGGTTTTAACCAACTCCGTGGTGAATAAGTTGTAGGTGCTGGCCTGGCCTGTCTTTCCTCTGCCCTAGTTACTCTTCTTTATAAATTTTCTTTCTCTGTTTTATTGCAACCACATGAACAATATACTTAAGAAAGGACATTTGTAGTATGCACCTTTTTGAAAATAGCAATTTGGATTTAAGATGTGTTGGGAAGAATTAAGCATTGCATAACAATTTAAACCTGGCAGCCCACTCCCAAAACAATCCAGAAACAATCAGCCGTAGAAAACCCTATGAATAGCAGAGAAGCACTGACATAGTGTTGGGCATGGCACAGTACTGGGGAGTGTTCTGTTGTGTTGTACATAGGTTGTCAGTCAGATGTGACTTGACTGCACCTAACAACAACAACAATTTAAACCTCTTGTCCATGTTTATTTGCACATTTTGAAAATACTGATTTTTTCCCCTCTGTTATTGTAAGATTACCAAGGACAAAAGAACTATTTGAAGTTTCTACTTCTGGTGTACAGTGCCCCTAACATATATGGGGGGATATGGGCAAAAGCAGACCTTCTGCAGCGTGTATAAGTGAAGAAAAGACAAAAAGTATATAACTAAATATTTTGTACAAAATCTCTCATTTCCTGACTCACTCAAAATTTAGGGCCAAGGTGACAATAGGTACTGATTTAGGTTCCAGGTAGATATCCTGGTCCTATGGACACCCTGTACATATTTTTAATATAAGCATCTCCTGCCTTGGAGATAAATAATTGATTGTCATTTTTCTTTCTTGCATTCCTTTTATGAGGCAAGGTTGCAATCTAGTATGTGAATACTGGGGAATCAGAAACACTAAGACATTCCTCTGCTTGTTGGTCACTGACAATTTTGACTCCATTGGAGGCAATTTATAATAACCAAAGGTAATGTATACTCAGTGAATTCAGATAAAAGTACTAATAACAGAGGGGAACCAGTGTAACCACAACACAATCTGTTGTGGGGTTACATCAGAGAGTGTATATGCAAAAATATATGTATTTATATAATGCATGCATGTAATATGTGTGTATATGTGATATTCCATTTAGGCTTCATAATGGTTGAGAACAATATTTTCTCCATTTCACAAATGAGGAAACATAGATTCAGATTAGTAGTTTGCTCAAAGTCAGAGACCTAGGAAGTTGTTGGTCCTGGCTTCAAGATGTGTGTTCTTAAATCTTAAATAATGCTGTATCTAGCAAGATAGATTTCCTCCTGGTATTAGATATTCTTTCACTTTCTTCCACTTTAATTCCTTTAGTTATTTTAAAAGTGAATTCACAGCAGAAAGGTGGGAAAAAAGATACCAGAAAGATAAAGAAGTCTGTGTTCTTCCATGGTAGTCTTATAATTCTTTTGTCCAGAAGGCTAGAAGTAGGACAGCTGAAGAAACAATCTATCTCCTTGAAATATAGCTGAACAAATCACTCAGAACTTTATCACTCCTGCTTCCTTGGCTATCCTGGGCCACATCCTCTATTTTGGAGGGCTCAGGAATATCCTAGGTCTATGGGCTGGTTTCACACACAAAGGAATGCAGGTAAACTGACAGCCTTAGGTCATAGCAGTGCACTTTACTGCGAGACAATAAATGGACAACACAGACACATGCAGTTGGTGCTCACCTGCAAGACAAAGTATGGCCATGGACACCCTTGGTTGCTCACAAAAGGCTCCATAGTGCTTCATGGTACAGATTGAGAAAAGGCTAAGTAGACTCTATATAATCATTCTGGCCCTCTTTTCCAAGTCCAAGAGGTTTCTCGCAGACCTATGGCTTTCATTTCCTGTCCAGGGTATTCTACTCGTTCCTTATGTTTAAACTTTACCCACATTTAGGAAGACTTAGGAGCATGATTTTGAAGTCAAAGGTGAACAAGTTCTGCTGAATATTTAATCAGAATCACCCTATTTCCCTAGGTAATGGGTAGATTGGGAGAAATTAATGAACAATTAAAAGGAAGGTAAACAAGAAAGCCACATTAATACTTTTCAACAATACTTAAGGTTACAGAGGACCTTACACAAGCTTCCTTTCTAATGCATTTGAAGGATTTTGTTATGGTTTGGATATGTAGGATCTCTCCTAAAAGGCTCATATGTTGAAGGCTTGGTCCCCAGCTGCTGGTGACATTATTGAAAGGTGATTGGATCATGAAGGTGCTAATCTCATCAATGAATTAATCTTGGAAAATTTATATTCAAGACAGTTTAGCCCAAAATGTTAAAGTTTGTTTTCAGTTGTAACTAGATCCTGGAGTGTTATTGTTGTTAGGTGCCATCAAGGTGGTATCCGACTCATATCTGATTATTATCAGTGCTTCTCTGCTATTCATAGGGTTTTCAATGATGGATTAATTTTTAGGAGTGTGTTACCAGGTCTGTCTCCCAAGTCTAGAGTATCTGGTGTTCCCAGGTGGTCTCCTACCAAGGTACTAACCAGTCCCAACCTTGCTTAGCTTCCAAGATCTGACAGGATCCAAAGCTACAGTGCTACAGCTGCAGACAAGATCCTGTATAGCTCTCCTTAACTATCCTATCTGTCTATCGTCAAACAGCAGCTAGAAGCAGCAGAGCTGGTACACTAACAACCATTGCAGTACCCCTGCAAAATCTGTCTTTAAAGCATCTGTGTGCTATACATAACTTTCTTCTCTTCTGATAAATATAACTGTATTGCCTCAGAAGCCTATTTCTGTTATTATTATTTGTATTTTTATGGTTACATTCGTTATCAGAATCCTAAAATTCTTTGTAATTTTCTCCTCTATCACAAAGATCCAGTGTGGCTATATTCTTACTCATCAAAAATGAAAAGCAAAATCTACTTAGAGAGAAGTCAGTTGTCAAATGTAAAAATCAGTACCCTTGTATCACACTAAACAAAAATCATTTCCTATATTGCGATTTGCTAATTGTGTTGCTGTTGTTGTTATTACTAATTGTACATTCATTCTACTTTATTCTACTTGCACAGTCCCAGGAAACCTAATGTGCAAGCCTTTTCACAAGGTCCTTTGAAAAAGTCTCTCTCTCCTGCCTTCCTTCCTTCCTTCCATTTGTCCTTTCTTCTCTTTCTTTTTCTCCTTCTTCCCTTCCTTTCTTTTCTTTTCTTTTCTTTCTTTCTTCCTTTCTTCCTTTCTTCCTTTCTTTCTTTTAATATGTAGCCCTCTCAAACTTGAGATCCTCTTGTCTCGCCTCCAAAGTGCTCAGGTTTCAGGAATGCACCACAGTACTTGGCCGGACTCCTAGAGTTTTTAACTCTCAAGTTTGCCCACACTGAGCCTCCACTAGTATGGGATATAGCAATTGGCTTCTACTTCTGGGCTTTGGCTCCCATACTTTTGATTTTTGGTGTCTGCCTCTTGTACCAGGTTTTACAGAAACAATTTGCTCTGTGACCTCCATTCTGTGACAGGCCTGAGAAGGACTGTTAATTTTCAATTTGTTTAGCTTTTATCTTATTGTTAGAACAAGAGTGACAACTTCCAAGTTCTTTACATGTGAGACTGGAAAATGAAGTCAGAATAATAGATTTGTATCTAAATCTCGAGAGGTGACAGGAGAATTGAAATGGCCTAAAACATCCAAGGAATAGAAGTCAGCTCTAGTTACCTCACTTAAAGAACATATTCAGAGAATGGTGTAAGGTAAACAAAGCTACATGCAAATAAGAGTGATTGAAAAATCTGAAAGTAGGCCTTGATCAGCATTAATTGCACACCACTTTTACCACTGAGGAAATTTACCTTCTGTCTTAATACCAGTACTTTACAAATTCAGATTTCTAACACAGATAATACTAATAATTATTTGTTACTTGCCTATATATAGTGAAGTGATTTAAATGAGATATCATAATTCTGCCACAGAAGTAGAAATATTTAGTACTCATCAACTACTACTCACAGATATTCAATGAGTATATTTTTTCTCACAGGTAATAAAGCTGGTATAATTTGGTAAAGTAGTAGTACTATGATTCACTTGCCAGTCCTTCATTGTCTTAAAAAAATACCTAGAAATTCTTATTTTTCTTAAGTGAAAATGACTCAAAGTCAATAGGAAATTTTCCAAAAAGAAAACATCAAAGATAGACAACTTTATAGGGTAATTCTATCATACATTTTGGGAAAAATAATTTCAGTTTTATTTTTATAAAATTCTTCTAAGAGTAGCAATAGAAGGAATACTTGCATTTTGATGCCCAAATCTGATTATGAGTCAAATAAATTTAAAAAAAAACTGTATAGTAACTATTCTTTTAAGCAAAAATGAAAAATGTTAGCAATTAAAACACTGTGCTATTACATGTCATCGTTGATACATAATGAATAAGGTAAGTTTATCCCAACAACGCAGTGTTAGATTGTCATTGTTGTTAGGTGCCATGGAGTTGGGTGCAACTCATAGCAACCCTCATAGAGTTTTCAATAGCTGATTGTTTTGGGATTGCTAGGTCCTTCTCCATTTTCTGTGGTGCTGGGGATTGAACCAGGGCCTCAGAGAGTGCAGCACAGCACTCTACCAACTGAGCTAAACCCCAGCCCCAATGTTAGCTTAGTTAAACAAAATCAGTTAACTTGTTATGCAGTTGAAAAACAGATAATTGTACTTGCAATTAAAAATATAAAATAACTTAAGAATAGTTAGATAAGGTAGAAATTATCAGAGGTTATCAATGATTATTTTTATCAAAATTTTATAATTTTATCTATTAAAGTTTTGTATAACATTTGGTAGAATTATTCATCAAGGAGACCTAAACAAATGAAGAGAAGTGACCTATTCCTGAAAAGAGTCAATTTTCCCTATATTGATCTACAAATGCAGTGAACTCCTAATAAAAGCACCAAAATGATTATAGCAGATGCGTGAAGCTGCAGGGCCTAATCAATGTGTATAGGCAGAAGAGAGTTAAAGATAGATGGAACTACATTCTGAAGATACTAGGCCAAGTGGGTCAGTTCACAATTTGGTTGAAGGAAGGATAAAAGAAAAAACATTTTTCTATACTACATGATTTAATCTCTGAGCAAGAACCCTAGGAGACAACTTTAATATATTTCTAGGATAGCTCTTTGATGCCTAGAAAAATTAATAGCATCCACTAAGTAAAATTAGCCTGCAGCCTTATCAGCATGTCACCCAATCTCATCAGACCTCTGAAGCTAAGCAGAATGGGGCCTGGTTAGTACTTGGATAGGAGACTGCCTGGGAACACCAGGTCATGTACGTTTGGGAGAAGGACTTGGGAGAGGGACCCACTTCCAAAAAACATCAGCCATTGAAAACTCTATGAAGATCAGAGAAGCATTAACAATATTGTTTTGCCTGTTGTACATAGGGTCACTGTGAATCAGACACTGACTCGACAGCACCTAATAACAACAGGTAAAATTAAAATTCCAGAGAGTAAGTGAAAGAAAGGATCAAAAGAATTAGAGAACTAGGCATTCAAAAGTACATATACTAGCCAGATATTGTGGCACATGCCTATAATTCCAGCACTCAGGAGTGGGAGGTAAGAAGATCAGGAGTTTGAGACCATCTGCATAAGCTATATAGTTTTGAAAAAAGAAAAAAGAAAAAGAAAAAGAAAGAAAGGAAGGAAGGAAGGAAAAAAGAATGAAGAAAGGAAGGAAAAGAAAGAAGATATACAGTGCAAGGCCAAGAAAATCTTCATCAGCTATAGCCTATATTCTGCAGGAGAGCCTTGAGGACATTTCTGATGAAATGGGATGCAGCATCACTGAGAATCTGTCCCTCTTTCTAAGCTCACAGTTCTCTTTACAGAACTAGACTGATAGATAGCAATAGGGACAATCTCAAAATAATAGAGACCAGTAGGTGTGATTTAACCATCAGAATCAAGGTGGACATAGGTATCACAATAAATGGCAAGTTAGAATAGCAGCCAAGATCAGCCATGGAAATATTTAATAGAATACATTCTCCCAGGTGGCCCAAGAATGGGATACTTTTCTGACCCAAACCCACTGGCATTAAGCAGAAGTTGGAGTAAGGATCTATAACATCACAGCCCTCACTGGTAATTTTCTTAGTCTTTCTTCAAAAGATATTAATTCATTTACCAGGGAGAAAAGGGACAACACAAACATATTGCATACTGTTTGGCAAGGCACTGAATTGGCATTGACATGCAGAGATCCAAAGTGGCAAATGTGCCATCTACCAGATTGAGAGCATATAGTCCTGATAAAAGATGACCTCCCAAGATCCAGCTCACAGAAATTCCACTAAGGCCATGGGCCAATCAGTGATCGTTTCTCTTAGCTTTGGGTTTAAAATTGGAACAGTAGGCTCTGTGTTGCTTGCTGTTGTTAGGTGTTGTAGAGTCAGGTCTGACTCATAGCAACTCTATGTACAACAGAACGAAATACTCTTCAACACTGTGCCATGCCTGGCACTATTGTCAGTGCTTCTCTACTATTCATAGGATTTTCAATGGTGGATTGTTTCAAGGGTGGATTGCCAGATCCTTCTCCCATGCCTGAAGCACCTAGTATTCCCAAGTGGTCTCCATCCAAGGACTAACAAGGCCAAACCTGTTTAGTTTCCAAGATCAGGCAGGATCAGATGCTATGGTGCTATGGTTGCAGATGTATACTCTGCAGTTAGTATACTATTCATAATTATTTCTTGATCTGAAGAGTAGAATCTATCCCATCAGGAAAATAAGTGCAAAATGCTAAGTAACCAAATAAACAGAATGTTATGACCAGTTGACCTCAGTATCCTCTGTCATTGGCTACCTCAGCATGATGGCCCCAAGAATGAAGTAGCCATGGTAGTAGGGATGGACCCAACATGGGCCCAACAGCAAGCAGTTTCTCTTCACCTAGGCTGATCAACTCCTGCTGCTACCAAATGGTCAAGTTTCTAGCAACAGAAACCATTCCTGAGCACCACCCTCAATTCTGCCTATCCCTCAAGGGAAGCAATCAGCTACTTGGTGACAAGTTGATTGCATGGGACCTATGTGGGAAGCGTGCTTCTCCAAAAATGGTAGAAGTCCTAATACCTGGCATCTGTGAATTTGACTTTGTTTGGAAATAAATACATATATATATATATATATATGTTTGTAGATGTAATTAGAAGTAATCTAAGATGAATTCATACTGAAGTAACATTTGCCCTTTATCTTACTAGTGTTCTTATGAGAAGAGACACAGAAATTCTTTCACAGAGAGGGGAATCCCATGTGATGACACAGACACAGAGGGGAAGGTAGCCGTATGATGACAGAAGTAGAAATCGGTTATGCAACAATAAGCTAAGGAAGCCCAAGGAATTGATGACAACCACCAGCAGCTGTAGAGAGAGCATAGCCCTGCCAATGCCTTGATTCTAAAGTTCTGGCTGGCCGAAGTGTGAGAAAATATTTTTCTGTTGAGTTAAGCCATTCAGCTTATGGTATTTTGTTACTGAAGCCCTAGGAAACTAATATAGGGCAACTTTTACCTTCAGTAGGGGCAACAAATTATGTCATCTAGAAATGATACATAGTATGGGCATGGTTTGTCTTTCTAGCCTACAGGATTGGCTGGAACAACTGAAGGCTTACACAATGATTCATCAACAGAGAACACAGAATACTACTCCACATTATCTTTGACCAATAGTGCCACATTAAAGCATAGATGGAACCTCTGTAGACACATGTCCATGGCATCTGTGGGATCTACAGGTTCTGGTAAAAAGCACATTACCAATAATATGCAGGCTTAATATAATAAATAAATGACCTTTTGAAGGTACAGCTGAGGCATGAATATGAGGTTAATACCCTAAAAACATGAGATGCCGCTCTTCAGGATGTCTCTGTCCATTGTTCCTGATTTTCTTTTGGTCCACAGTTCCTGATTTCCAGGGAAAGTGCTTTCACTAAGCAAACAACTAGAGTCTAGTTGAATTTTAAGTTACGGATATTTTCCAGTCCCTGAAGACCCCTAGTAATAGAGAACAGCTAAAGAGGAAAGGCCTGCAATGGTACCACTGTGGTATCTGATCCCAACAGAAACTGAAACTGAAGAAAATTAGAACAAGTGTACAAAAGCCAAGGTATGACCATCAGTATATCCCACCTGAGTTCAGAGACCACCTGAAATACAGGTTTAATGCATTAGACACAAATGATAAAAGACCAGGTAAGCTGTGGTATGACATCAGAGACATCACTGATGAGGAAAGCAAAAGGTTATTTAAACGACAGGAAAAAAGATAAGACAAAATTACATGTCAAAAGTGACTATGAAACTTGCTCTTGAGTGCTGTGGAGCAGCTAATGTAAAAGGACAATATGATAAAGTTAAGGAACTAAACAAATTTCAAAAGGCTGCTTGAGAAGACAAAATAAAATATTTTAATGACCTGTGCAAAGAGCTAGAAACAGAAAACCAAAAGGGAAGAACACACTCTGTTTTGCTCAAGCTTAAGGAATTGAAGAAAAAATTCAAGCCTCAAGTGGCAATAGTGAAAGATTCTACAGGGAAAATACTAAACAATGAAGGAAACATCAAAAGAAGATGGAAAGAATACAGTCATTATACAAAAAAGAAATGGTGTATGACAAACTATTTCAAGAGTTTGCATATGATGAGCAACCAGTGGTACTGAAGGATAAAGCAAAAGCTGCCTTGAAGGATTTGACAAAACAAGAGGCTCTAGGAATTGATGGAATACCAATAGAGATGTTTCAACAAACAGATGCAGCACTGGAGGTGCAAATGTGTTTATGCCAAGAGATTTGGAAAACAGCTACCTGGCCAACAAACTAGAAGAGATCCATATTTGTGCCTATTCCCAAGAAGGGGAATCCAACTGAATGTGGAAACTATTGAATAGTATCATTAATATCTCACATAAGTGAAATTTTCCTAAACACCATTTCAAAGCAACTCCAGCAGTATATAGACAGGGAATAGCCAGAAAATCAAGGTGGATTCAGAAGAGGGCATGGAACCAGGGAAATTGTTACCGATATCAGATGAATATTAGCCAAAAGCAGAGAATATCAGAAAGGTGTCTATGTTTTATCAACTATGCAAAGGCATTTGACTGTGTGGATCATAACAAATTATGGATAACACTGTAAAGAATGGGAACACCAGAGCACTTAGTTGTACTCATGAGGAATCTGTCCATGGGCCAGGAGGCAGTCATTTGAACAGAACAAGGAAACACTGGTTGCTTTAAAGTCAAGAAAGGTGTGAGTCAGGGCTGTGTCCTTTCACCATACCTCTTCAATTTCTATGCTGAGAAAATAATCAGAGAAACTGGACTTTATGAAGAAGAACATGGCAACAGGATTGGAGGAAGACTCATTAACAATCTGTGTTATATGACACAACTCTGCTTGCTGAATGTGAAAGGAATTTAAAATATTTATTGATGAAGATCAAAGAATATAGTCTTCGGTATGGATTGCAATTCAACATCAACACAACAAAAATCATTACAACTGGGTCAGTATGCAACTTCATGATAAATGTAGAAAAGATTGAGGTTGACCAAGATTTTACTTTACTTGGTTCTACAATCAACACCCACAGAAGCAGCAGTCAAGAAATCAAAAGATGCATTGCATTGGGAAAAGCTGTGACAAAAGATATCTTTAAAATATTGAAAAGTAAAGATGTCACATCCAAGACAAAGGTGTGCCTGACTCATGCCATGGGATTTTCAGTTGCATCATGTGGTTGTGAAAGTTGGACATGGAACAAGGGAGACAGGAGGAGAATTGACACTTTTGAATTATGGCGCTGGAGATGAATATTGAATATACCATGGACTGCCAAAAGAATAAACATTTTTTCCTAGAATAAGTACAACCAGAGTGCTCCCTGGAAATAAGGATATATAGACTGCATCTTAGGTATTTTGGACATGTTGTCAGGAAGGACCAATCCCTGGAGAATAACATCATGTTTGGGAGAGTGGCTGGTCAACAAAAATAGGAAAACCCTCAACTAGATGGATTGGCACAGTGTTTGCAATAATGGGCTTAAACATAAATAAGATCATGTGCCTGGTACAGAAACAGGGAGTGTTTTATTCTGTTGTACATAGGGTTGCTTGATGGTACCTAACAACAACAAAAAAAAAATTGGAAAAATTACCTACTACAATCTTCATCATGAGGAGGAGATAGGACTGCTGCTATATGGTGCTGACAAGGATCATTTCCTATCACACTATTGCCAAATTTAGACAATAATTAGATGTTTTCAGGAGCCATGTTCTCAGAATGGCATGGTAATCAGTCTCCAACTCTTCTGTGTGCCATATGGGCCAGCAGATGTGCTTGTGGATGGGAGGAAGTCTAGATAACAGCACTGGAAAGTGAGAATTATGAGTTATGTTCTTGAGCACTTAATTCATTATTTGAGTCATTCAGTGGGATTTGCAGTTAATTACACCAATCTTCCTCTTGTAAATTTCCCAAGAGAAGAGAACAAGGAGAGTCATGAAAGATCCCAGCTGTAGTGAATGCTGTAGTGCAGCAACTACCCAAATCCAATAGTATCCACTACTATTTTGAGATGAATGCTTATGTTTTCCTGCAATTCATATAATGAAATCCTAATCCTCAGTGTTACCTGCAGCCGTAGCCCTGTGGCATCCAATCTCGTCAGATCTCGGAAGCTAAGCAGGGTCAGGCCTGGTTAGTACCTGGATGGGAGACCGCCTGGGAACACCAGAAGCTGTAGGCTTGTGAGAAGGACCTGGCAACCCCCTCCCAAAAATCAATCTGCCATTGAAAACCCTATGAACGGCAGAGAAGCATTGACAATAGTGTTTCCCCTGTTGCACAGAGGGTCACTATGAGTCGGATACTGACTCGATGGCACCTAACAACAACAACAACAACAACAATCCTCAGTGTGACAGGATTGGAAGATGAGAACCTTAAGAAGTAATTAGGACATGAATGGGATTAATGTTGTTATAAAAAGACAGATCAGAGCTTTTTTCTCTCTACTGTCTGGCATGTGAGAATACAATGAAAACACAGCCATCTACAAACCATGGTAAGAGCCCTTACCAGATACCAGTTCTAACAGCATCTTGATCTTAAACTTCCTAGTTTCTAGAACTGGGCGAAATTTCTGTTGTTTATGCTACTTCATCTATGGTATTTTTGTTACAGCAACACAAGCTAAGGCATTCCTTCCCTATGCTGCCTGCTGTCCTGGCTGTGGATAGGTTACAGTTCACTTTTTCTGTAAGAATTTTTTCTGGTTGAATGTAGCTACTGGGCTCCATGTTGTGTTCCCCTTCCAGAGGCAGCCAATATGCAATGATTAGTGTAGGCAGAGACTTTGTGGGTGATGGAGGGAAAAAGACTTGGCCACTTTTATTCAGTTTTGGACAGCTATGAAGAGTCTTCCCAGCTCCAGACATTCCCAGGTATCTGACACCTGTGATGCATCTATATTTCAATTCAACTTCTTTCTTCGTCTTCTCAAACTCTTCTTATTCCTTGTCTCGAGCTGATGGCAAGGGCATGCATTCTTCTACATGAATCTCCATCTTAGAGTCCCTTTCACAGGGAACCTAAGCCAAGACAAACATTTACTGTGGATATTGAGAAGCTGATTCTAGAATGTTTGTGAAAGTGCAAAATTAAGGAATAGTTAAGAAACTAATGAAGAATGCCTGCAGCTGTACCACTGTGGCATCTGATCCTGTCAGATTTTGGAAACTCTGGAGGATTGGGCTTAGTTAGCACTTGGATGGGAGATCACCTAGGATCACCAGGTCCTATAGGCTTGGGAGAAGGACCCAGTAGTCCACTCGCCAAAAAACAACCAGCCATTGAAAACCATATGAATCACAGAGAAGAACTGACAATAGTGTTTCATCTGTTGTACATAGGATCACTATGAGTCTGATACTGACTCAACAGCACCTAACAACAGCAATGAAGAATAGCAAAGTTGAGAAATGGAGGGTGGTGTTGAGAGGACCTGAACTATCAGATATCAAGACTTATTACAAAGCTGTAGAAAATAAGATAATATAATTTTGCTACCAAAGCAGATGAACTAATTGAGAAAAGAGTACTGGGCATAGACCCAAACATACACGAAAACTTGATTCCATGTTTGTCTGAGATTGCTGGAGGAAACATAGATTGTTTAGCAACTGTGTCATGACAATTCACTACCAGTAGGTATTAGAATATCTTTATGACCTCAGAGCAAGGATGAATTTCTTAAACAGATGAAGTTTGATTATGTGAAAATTAAGAACTTCTTGTCATCAGAAGTCACTGCAAGCAAAATGAATACATAATCCACAAATTAGAAAGGTCTATTTGAAGTCCTTATAACTATAAACATTAGCATCCAGAATACATAAAGAAAGGCTATGCACAAATAAGGAAATCTAAAACCTCAATTTTTGAAACAAAAACACATGCAGGCATTTTTTGTGACATGAATATAAATGTTTTTTAAAAAAAGTTCATGAGAAAATAGGAAATGTTTAAAAATTTGTAATAATCATACATGTACACATTTAGTCAGGGAAGGTGCTTATTTATTTTCAGACTGAATATAGACCATCACTCATGCATATTACTCACGTATGATTGTCTTCTGTGAACTTTTTAGTTATTTCCGTCCTCACTAAAATATTCACCTTAAAAATATTCTTACTAGATGTAGTGGGGCAAGCACATAATCTCAGAACTCAGAGGGCTAAGTAAGGCATGAGGGTCATGAATTCAAGGCTAATGTAGCACGATCCTATCTCAAAAAAATAAAAATCTTAATGTGTTATTTAGCAAGCAGAAGGTGTTTTCATCTCAACTAGATTTTTAAGCACAATTCTTAAATCATTAAAACAATTTTTTCACTATTCTTAAAAGGCAGAAAACATATGCCTACATTCATACACATATATGTATACATACATATATACATATGTGTATATACACACATAGTTGTGAATGTGCACTTTATATATTTATACATAATACATATTAGAATTTATTTTATCAATTAGCTCAGAGGGAACTTCTGGTTCAGTATACTTGAAGAATGATATAAGGAGCACAGGTGATATCAACTAGAAATAAAGTATTTGACTATTACCCCTCTTGCTTCCATTAGTCCAGATACATGGAAATATATTCCAGATGCCCTGCCTCTCTTCTCATATGTAGTCCTTAGTAGCTATCTTTTCTAGCAGAGTACCAACTCACTACCCCAATTTTTCCTACAGAGTGCTGAGCCACACTCAGATCTTCAGGGTTGCAAAACACAGGAAACTACACCAGACCAAGTGGGATGACATTTTCCCATTTGGCCTTTCTGAAGCATTCCATTCCTACAAATGGCAGACACAGTGTGTTTCCTCCTTAATGAATGCCCTTGTTTGTAACCTTAAGCACCTGGAATCAGCCAGCTTTGAATGATCTATTGGGATGTGTTGCCATCTCCTAATACTGGGATAATTTGTTTTTGAAAAACTCAGTCTTATTTTAATCCTATTTGCTTTAGTCACTATGACCAGAATTATGTAAACTTTCTAAATAGACTAAATATTCTAAAAATACAGTAAAACACCAGCCTCCACACCAACTAAGTCACAACATAGTGTCTGACCTAAACCCACAAAATGAGAATATGATGGGAAAGTCACTTATCAAACTGGCAGTGACCAAAACATGCACCTATCACTGTGTCAAAAACAAAAACAATTAAATGGCTATTACTAAAAAAGTGATTCCTTTGTCTTTGGGAAAGAATTCAGTTCATGCATTCCTATGAATGCTGTCATACTAGTATTACAATTTAAATTCAATAATATGTGAAAGTATCTTTTGACGATTTTTCTATATTTTGGAAAATAATTGGACTATTGTCAACTTTTTTTTTTCTTTTTGCAATACTGGGAGTTGAACCCAGGGCCTCACACCTGCATGCTTTGCAAGTGCTGGACCACTGAGCTGCACCCCTAGCCCTTTTTTTTTTTTTTTTTTTTTTTTTTTTTTTTTTTACTTTTTAAGACAGGGTCTTGCTAAGTTATGCAGACTGCCTTTGATCTCGAACTTGTGATCCTCCTGCCTCCACCCCCCAAGCTGCTGGGATTACAGGCCTGCGCCACTGTGCCCGGCATGACTATTGTCAACTTCATAATAATGGACAAGTGGCAACAAAAGAAGAAACATATTTCTCTATTTCACTAAATATACTTCAATAGTTTGAAACCATGAGCAGTGGTTTCAAACTTCCTTAAAGAAATATGAGCATGAGTTATGGAAAAATAACTTATTTCCACTTATTTATTGCCACTTCTGGTATATCCTTGGGTATTTTAAATCCTAAATGAACTTTGACCATTGGGAAGCATTGCAAAAACAAGCACATTAAACATGCTGAAGGCACAGTTTTTTCTGTCTGCCTTTGCTCCCCAGCTGCAAATATAGTATGCATAAAATGTGTTTTCCTAAGTATTTTTGGCTGGAACTCATACACTCATAAACATATCTGTTCAACTACCAGATTCTGGCTCTGCTATCTCTTTCTTTCTTTTTCCCTCTTTCAGTCTTGGCTATCAGGTGCTGCTGCTCACAGTTGCAAATTATTCTACAAATTATTTTGTAGAATAGAGAAATGTGTTTCCTCTTGTTGCCACTTGCTTTTATCAAAGCAGTAAAGCCAAGCTACAATCTTAACACCTACTACACTGGCTGCCTTTAATTTAAAATAGTCAGTATGAACAATTAGGATGGGTGTGTCTAAATTACCTTCAATCTACAATCTAGAGTAGTTGGTTAACAATTGCGTTTTCCTAACCATGAACTCAATTGGATCAGTAAACATCTTCATCATAAATGGAGAAAAGATTGAAGTTGAACAAGATTTTGCTTTGCTTGTTTCGACAATCAACACCCACAGAAGCAGCAGTTGAGAAATCAAAAGATGCATTGCTTTGGGAAATGCTATTGGAAAAGATCACTTCAAAGTGTTGAAAAGCAAACATGTCACATTGAAGACAAAGGTATGCCTGACTTATGCCATGGTATTTTCAGTCATATCATATGTTTGTGAAAGTAGGACATTGAATAAGGGAGACAGGAGAAGAATTGAAGCTTTTGAATTATGGTGTTGGAGATGAATTTTGAATATACCATGAACTGCCAAATGAACCAACAGATCTATCCTAGAAAGAAGTGCAACCAGAGTGCCCCTTGGGAGAAGGATACATAGACTGCATCTTAGGTATTTTGGACATGTTGTCAGGAGGGGCCAATCCCTGGAGAAGGACATCATGTTTGGGGGAGTAGTTGGTCAACACAAAAAGGAAGACCCTCAACCGATGGACTGACATAGTGTCAGCAACAATGAACTTAAACATAAAAAAGACTATTTGCTTGGCACAGTGTCATTGTTGTTTTGAGATGGATCTCACTTGACAGCAACTAACAATAAACACAATAACTTTGAACTCACACTCCATAGTAGGTAAACTAGACCTTAACAGATCCTATTATGTGTCTACTATCCAGAAACAAATACAGAAACTACCCTATATTGCAAGGTCTGGCTCTGTGGTTTAGAAATAAGTTTTGATTATGTAAATAAGGTCTAAGAATCTGGTGAACTCAACATCCTAACACTTTGGCAGTAAATAAAGCCTTAAGATTGTATGTCCATGTCCCACTACAACCCCACTGCTTCACCTTGGGCAGTTAACGGAGAATTTCATCATCTTTTCTGACTAAAAATGTGGCCTTTCTGCCATTGTTCTACCTCTTCTCTTGGAACAAATCCTTAAAGCCAGAGAGTAAGGACTTCAGGCATAGAGGAAGAACTAGATCGGTCTGGCAACTGCTTGCTAGTAAATGCACATGTGAAAAGCTCAGTTGGAGTTTTACTTTAATGGTAACAAAACCATGAGGTTTGGAGGGAAGAGTCATAATTGTCTACCACCTCTGATTGTTGAAGGCTACTAGGAATTACCAAAAAATCCAGTAATTGTCTCTTAACAATCCTCAACAAATACTATCTAGCTAGAAAAATACAAAGTGAGTAATAATACCTACTGAAGACATAGGTGTGGTAAAACAAAATGTGGAAATGAAAGTGGTCACAGTATTTTTGGAAAATAACTAGCAGTGTCTGCTAAAATTAGAAATATTGTCATATTTCAGCCTGTCCTTTTAATGTCTAGGACCCTATCTCATGGGTATAGAGTACCAGACTAAATAATAGGAAGTAAATTATGACTGTATTGCTTAAAGTGAACAAAAATAAAGTTTAAGAAAGATGAATGTTAACTGAATGGAAAGTGATTATATAAATTATGCATTCAATGCCATGTGACATTGTTCTTGGTGTTAGGGGCCTTCAATTTTGTGCCTGCTTCATTGTGACCCTAAGTATGTCAGATGAAACACCATTTTTGGGTTTCTCTGGTAGTCATAGAGTTTTCAATGGCTGGTTGTTTTGGGGGAGTGGGTTTTCAGGTCCTTCTTCCAAGCCTACAGCACCTGCCATTCCCATGTGGTCTCCCATCCAAGTACTAACCAGGTCTGACCGTGCTTAGTTTCCGAGATCTGACAGTATTGGACACCACAGTGGTATGGCTGTAGGCCATGTAACATTAGCAACTACTATTAAAGGATAGTTAAACCATGTGAATTGAGGGATATTCCCAAATGTACTGAGGACAGTAATGACCTAGAGGACAGAATATTGAATACGTTATTTTTGGAAAGCAAGTGATGATGAAAAAGTATATATGATATGCCTCAGTGCCTATGAATCCTATTACCAAAGGATACACAATGTAAACAGCAGAAAGAGGAATGAGAGTGAAGAGTGGAGTGAGAAAGTGAGGCAAGCAGAAAATAAAAGCAGAAAAATGACTACTATTAAAATATCCATATATGTGTTCTTCTATTGATGGGCATCTTGGTCGATTCTAAATCCTTACAATTGTGAAGAGTTCTACATTAAATATGGAGATGTAGGTGTCTCTGTAGTATGATGACTTGTCTCCCTGTGCGTATATTCCCAGAAGTGATATAGCTGGGTTGTATAGAAGTACTATATTTAGTTTTCTGAGGTATCTCCATATTGATTTCCAGAGGAGTTGAACTAACTTATAGTCCCACCAGCAGTATAAAAGGGTTCCTTTTTCTCCACATCCTAGTTGGCATTTGTTATTATTTGTTTTGTTGATCTTTGCCATTCTTTTTTTCTTCTTTATTGGTAAATGTTGGTGGGATATCGAGTAATTCAGCAATTGCTTTTTCCACTGTGCAACTGTTACATCACTTTTGGTTACACATTCATTAATTTACAAAGTAAATTGAAACTTTTGACTAATAGGTAGTAAAAATCACATACATATACTGGCTACATTCTCCTATTTTTCCCATGTACTCATGAAGTTGCATCATTTACATTGAGATTATCTTCTTCCCCTTTATCCCTTTACAATGTCTCTCTTCCCCTTACCACACTCAACAATCTTTGCTTTCCTTTGCTAGTCCCCTCCTTCCTTGTTTCTACTCTGCTTATATTTTCCCTTCTTGGCTAAGTTAAATTGTTCACTTTTATATATTGGCTTTTTTATATTTTTTTCCTTTAAGTAAGATTCAGCTCCCACATATAAGTAAGAACACAGGGTGTTTCTCTTTTTGAGCCTCTGTTCTTTCACTTAAGATGATATTCTCTAGTTCCAACCATTTTGATGCAAATGGCATTATTTCATTCTTTTTTATTGCTGAGTAATATTCCATTGTGTGTATGTACAGCAATTTTTCTTATCCATTCTTCTGTTAATGGGCATCTTGATTGGTCCCATATCCTTGCAATTATTAAAAGTGCTGCATTTAATATGGAGATGCAGATGTCTCCGTGGTATGATAACTTGTCTCCCTTTGGCTATATTCCCAGGAGTGATGTAGCTAGGTCATATGGAAGTTCTATATTTAGTTTTCTGAGGTATCTCTGTATTGATCTCCAGAGTGGTTGAACTAACTTACAGTCCAACAAGCAGTGTAGAAGGTTTCCTTTTTCTTTGCATCCTTGCTAGCATTCTTTACTATTTTTTTTTAATCTTGGCCATTCTTACTGGGGTTAGATGGAATCTCAGTGTTGTTTTGATTTGTATTTCCCTAATGGTAGGGATATTGAGCATTTTTTTCATGTGTTTCTTAGTCCTACAGACTTCTTCATTTTAGAACTGTCTGTTCAATTCCTTTGCCCACTTGTGTATTAGATTATTTGTTGTCTTAGGATTTGTGTTCTTGAGCTCTTTATAAATTCCAGAAATTAATCCTCTGTCAAGTGTGTAGGATGTGAAGATTTTCTCCCATTCAATAGGCTCTTCCTTAACTCTGTTGTTTCCTTTGCTATACAGAAACTTGTCAATTTCATATAATTCCACTTGTCAATTCTCGGTGGCATTTCCTGAGCAATTGGACTCTTGTTAAGAAAATATTTTCCTATGCTTATGTGTTGAAGCTTATTTCCTATCTTTTCTTCTAGTAATTTTAAAGTTTCTGGTTTTATGTTGAGGTCTTTTATCCATTTCAAGTCTACTCTCATGCAAAGTAAGAGATACGGGTTTATTTTCATTTTTTTCTGCAGATGGCTATCCAATTTTCCCAGCACTATTTGTTGAAGAGGCTATCTTTTCTCCATTGTGCATTCTTAGCCCCTCTGTCAAAGATCAGGTGGCTGTAGTTGTGTGGGTGTACCTTTGGATCTTCAATTTTTGTTCCATTGGTCTTCAAGCCTATTTTTGTGCCAGTGCCAAGCTATACATATACATAATGGAATACTACTCAGCAATAAGAAAGAGTGAAATAATGTCATTTATAGCAAAACCAATGGATCTGGAGAATATCATCTTAAGTGAAAGAACACAGGTCAAAAAGAGAAATACCCTATGTTCTTACTCATATGTGGGAGTTGAATCTTACTTAAAGGATGAACAAGGGATACATAAGTAGATATATAAAAATAAAAATGCACAATTAAACTTAGCAAAGAAGGAAAAATATAAAAAGTAAAAAGAAGGAGATAGGGGACTAAAAAAGAGAAGTGAAAGTTGTGGAAGGTGGGAAGGGGAGGAGAAACAATGTAAAGGGATAAAGTAGGACAGGATAATATCAATGCAAATAATACAACTTCATGAGTATGTGGGAAAAACAGAGGAATACAACCAATATATGCATGTGAATTTTACTACATATTAGTCAAAAGTTCCCATAATCTTTGTACACTGATGAAGTATGACCAAAAGTTATGTAATAGTTGCATAATGGAAAAAGCAAATGCTGTATTACTCTGTATTCCACCAACATTTATCAATGAAGGGAAAAAAGAAAAATAATCCATATATGATATGGTTTGTGTAAAATTATATGTTCATTTGTGTGCTTACAGAAAATAAAAGAAAAAGGTGTATCTCTACTGGCTTAAAGACATCTGCTAAAGTTTTGATATGGTTTGACTGTCCCCAAAATTTCCATCCCTAAGACAGTGGTTTTTGAGGTAGTGGAATCTTCAAGAAGCAGAGCTTGGTGGGAAGTCCTTCAAAATTAGGGGGCATGCACTAGAAAGGAATTAAAGTCATTCTGTCATGAACCCCAGTAGATCTTTTGAGAAGGTAGTTATAAAATGAGCAAGCCTATCCTCTCCCCACCTCTAGCTTGCTATATGGAGGTGCAATCTATTGCTTCTGCCAGCACTCTACCATTTTCATCAGCCACAATGTGGCTCAGCCAATATTATCCTCACCAGAAGTAGGCAGATGTAGCCACTCACAGTGGAACACTTCTGTAATCCCAGCAACTCAGGAAGCAGAGGCAAGAGGATCACAAGTTTGAGGTCAGAGGCAGCCTGAGTTACAGTAAAACCTTGTCACAAAATGAAAACTAAGAAATAGGCTGGAGATGCAGCTCAGTAGTAGAACACTTGCAAAGCATGTGTGAGGCCCTGAGTTCAATCCCCAAGTACTGAAAAAAGAAGAAGAAGAAGAAGAAGAAGAAGAAGAAGAAGAAGAAGAAGGAGGAGGAGGAGGAGGAGGAGGAGGAGGAGGAGGGGGATGATGATGATGAAAGAAAGAAAGAAAGAAAGAAAGAAAGAAAGAAAGACAGAAAGAAAATGAGTAGATGGAGATAACATGCTCCTGAACCAAACTGTAAGCTAAGTAGCTTGCCTCAGGTATTTTGTTACAGTAGTGAAAAACTAATACAATATTCAAAGTATGACAAAATGAGTATGTTACAATTCTATTTCTGAATAAAGGGAATAAACCACATTTCTGTGTAATTGCATCTATTGTTGTATACATTTGAGTGAGAACAACGGTGTTGACTTTTGTAAATATTTTCTTCCATTCTATCAGTTGTCTCTTCACTCTATTATTTCACTTGCAGAAACTGTATATAATCCTATTTGTCTATTTCAGCTTTCATTGCCTGTATTTTTGAGATATTATACAAAGAAATCCTTGCCCAGTCCAATGTCATGAAACATTTTCTTTATGTATGTTTATAGTAATTTCATAGTTGCAGGTTTTGCATTTGAGTAATTGCATAGTTGCAGTGTTTTATTTTTAACCAATTTTTATATATGAGAGATTAGCATATAACCTTATTCTTCTGCATGTTTAGAAAATATTTATAGACTATTACATTTGACAGGGCGCTAATATCTAAAATATTTAAGCAGCTCAAACAACTATCTAAGAAAAAATAATGCAACTCAAAAATGAGTAAGAGACTTAAATATACGTATCTCAAAAGACAATATATAAATAGACAAACAGTATGTGGAAATATGCACAATATCACTAATCACCAGGAGAATGAAAGTCAAAACCACAATGAGATATCATCTTGCCCCAGATAGAATGGCTATTATAAAAAAAGGCAAAAGGGTCTGGATGTGCTGCTCAATTATAGGGCACTCATGTAGCATGGAACCCAACAACAAGAAAACATAGCATGCAATTGGTCCTGGGTTGGATCTCCAGCACCATAGTGGAGAAGAGACAGGAGATAACTCATGTTGGTCAAGAGGGGAAGAAAAGGGAGCTCTTGTACACTCTTATGGGAATGTAAGATAGACTAGTCATTATGGAAAATAGTATGAATGGTCCTCAAAAAAAGTAAAAATAGACCTAACATATGATCTAGCAATCCTACTGCTGGGTATATATCCAAAGGAAATGAAATCAAAATGTTGAAGGATATTGGCACTTCTCTCATCTTTATTGTACATTATTGACAATACTCAAGAAATAGAAACAACCAAAGTGCCTATTAATGAATGAAAAGATAAAGGAAAATGTAATAAATATTCAATTACAAATATGTTGTTGCTGTTGTTAGGTGCCATTGAGTTGGTGTCTGACTCATAGCGACCCTATGTACAACAGGTGAAACAGTATTGCTAGTGCTTCTCTGCTATTCAGAGGGTTTTCAATGGCTGGTTGTTTTTTGGAGTGGGTTGCTGGGTCCTTCTTCCAAGCCTACAGCATCTGGTGTTCCCAGGTCTCCCATTCAAGTACTAACCAGGCCTGACCCTGCTTAGCTTCTGAGATCTGATGGGATGGGAGGCCACAGTGATATGGCTGCAGACAATTACATATATACTATTTAGTTAACTTGGGAGAAGAACATGGCAATCCATTTCAGAGGTAATCCTAATACAGTCAGCCATTGAAAACCTTACAAGGGTCGCTGTGAGTCAGACATGAATCAACAGCACCTAACAAGAAATTTAGTTAACTATGTATCTTTTGTTGTTAGGTGCCGTCGAGTTGGTATCCAACTCATAGCAACCCTAGGTACAAGTGAAACACTATTGTCAGTGCTAGTTCAATAAGGTGATCAATAACATAAAACCTTAAGAACCTCTTTGCATTGATTATCTTTGGGTAGTGGGACTATAAAAAGTATGGTGAAAGTAGACATGAAAAGTGACCCAAACTATTTAGTAAGCACACAAGTTTAAATTGCAGTTGATGAAAGTTAAGGAAAATAATTATTGAGAGAAAAACCTCAATAAAGCTGAGTAAGGTTACAGTAAAATGAATTAAGCTTCTTAAAGTGGATTTTCATTGTTGTGCTTCATATTAAGGGATTACATATGCATAAATCTGTTTTTGTTCCTCAAGACAATGGTATAAAGTGCAGAGGAAACAAGAAGGTGTGGGCAACATTCAATCTTCTATCATTTTTATTATGATTTCTATTAAATTAGTAGAAGAATTTGACTAAAAACTAGCATTTTTAATCATGACCTGACTTGTAAGAAAATCATTTGATGGGAGGTAGGGTGGAGGGAAGTTAAAAAGAACCTTTGTGGAATTTTCTTTGATTTTGTTTTTTGTCTCTTGTTTTTGGCTGGAGTTAGAGTACAGTTAAGGAAAATATGAAGCTGCAGAGAGATGGGATTGTGTGATTTAGGGATAAATAACTGAGTAATATGGTCCCAGTGAGACTTTAGGGTGGGAGTTGGAGCATGGGTGTGAGAAAGTGTAAACAGAAAACTAATCCATTCTTGGTTTTTTGTATTTTTGCCTGTTAATGCTAGTGTTACATTTGAAGCTGTATTTATCCCTTTGGAATATTATCAGTAGAATACAAAGACAAAGCATTACAGAAACTAGTCTGCAAGTCAGACTGTGCGTGTGTGTGTGTGTGTGTGTGTGTGTGTGTGTGTGTGTGTGTGTGTGTGTAAACTGGCAGGCTACAAGCTCTCATGAGATAAGCAACAGCATATCAACTTCTATCTGCCCATAGCATCAGTGTTTATCTACCTCTCCATAATGAAAATCAGATGTCTGACCACAAGCAAGGGTGAGCCTTTGCTTCCTTAATAACTGCTCATGACCTAACTCATTTGGCCACTTAAGTGCCATTGGCTCTGTGAGAAGAATCAGCATGAACAAAGAAAAGAGTGACATTGTTAAATCCACTTTAGTTGTTTCAGATGACTCCACAGTTCACAAAGTAGAAATTCCCACAAACAAATTCCAATCTCTAATATTCTCCTTACGTCAGTTCCATAAAATTACAAGTTAACTACCAATTCTAATTGATTGAATAACTCAATAGGCCAAAAATATGTAATCATTTGCTTATAGTGCATATGACTTTAGGAAGTTCCACCTAGATGCTTTCATTCACATCATGGAAAATTAGGTATATAAACACAATTCAACATGTAATCATTAGCCTCTTTCTAAATACATTGAAGTATTAAGGTGAATCAAAACTCTCTAACTTTTAAAGTTTAATTTCAGTAATACTAGCAAAGAAAAAAGAAATTATTCACATCTAGCTTTGTAGGCTGTTGCAAGAATAATGTAAATTGCAATAATATCCTCAATTTGTTCAAGATCAAGAAATTATTTTATTTCTCAAGTGAAAATTTTACATGCTAACCTATTATTCACAGTTTTATAAATATACTGTATGCTAATAGTCACAATGTGGGAACAATTGAGGTATCCATCAAAAGATGTGTGTGTGTGTGTGTGTGTGTGTGTGTGTGTGTGTGTGTAGAGAGAGTGAGAGAGAGAGAGATCAAAAGATAGTAAGTGCTTAAATTTAAAAAATTATTACAGTAAAAGACACATTGTCATTAATCCCCTTCAAAGTATTCTCTCTAATTTCAAACACACTTACACCATTTTTCTTACTACTTTCTGAAGCAGTTCTAGAAATCCTATTTTGTGAGTTTCTTTAGTTGTGCTGTCTTGGCTGCCTTGATGCCCTGAATCAATTCAAAGTATTTACATTTCATGGTCATTTTGACTCTGAGGAAGAGTCAGAAGTTACAGTGCCAGATCTAGAGAATAAGGTGGTGAAGACACATCCTAATGTCTTTGACAGAAACTTCTATAGCAGAAGTGATGTGTGACATGGAGTGTTGCCATGATGCAGGATGAAACTAAAAAAGAGAACTTCCATAACTGCTTCAGAAAGTGGGGAGAATGATAATTAGTTTGAAGCCAGAGTGAGTATTCTGAGGTAGATTAATGCCAATGTTTTGTTAATTGTAATACATTTTTAAAATTTAAAAATTCACAGCATTTTTGATCATATAGCATATAGTACAATATTATTCATCCTTAAAAAAGAAGTAAATACTTTTGTTTACAATGACATGGAGGACATTACGCTAAGTGAAATAATTCAGACATAGGAAGATGGATATTGCATGACACCACCCTTATGTGAAATTTAAAATATTTGAAACAGAGAGCTGAATGGTTGTTCCCAAAGCCTGGAAGGACGAAGAAGAATAGGAAGACTTGGTCAAAGGTACTTCTTTTCGGTTATAAGATAAATAAGTTATAGAGATCTACTAGATAACATGGCAACTACAGCTAATAATAATAATAATGTATTATATATTTCAAATTTGATTTGAGAAGGGCGTAGACCTTTTTTGTTTTTGTTTTTGTTTTTGTTTTTGTTTTGCAATATTGGAGGATTGAATCCAGGGCTTTGCAAATGCTATGCAGGTGACCTACCACTGACCTGTATCCCCATTCCCTTTCTTCATTTTTTATTTTGAGATGAGGTCTTTCTAAGTTGCACAGGCCGCCTCTACCTCAAACTCTAGATCTTCCTGCCTTAACTTCCTTGAGTAGCTGTGATTACTGGCATGAACCGTGGCTTACATATAAGCAAGTTTTTAATTTAGCAATCATTCCTCAATAAAAAATAAAAGTCTTAAAATGTTAACACATATAATTTAAAAAAATCACTGGTAAAGTACAATATGAGTTCATTCTAGGGATTTGATTTTATTCAATGCATTTCTACTTGAGATACTTTAAATTTCAAAGCATAAGCTTAATTTTTACTTCCCAAGTTTGATCAGGTTTCATTTAACAAGAACTACATGCTTCGTTCCACCACTTCACTCAACTGATATAGATAAATAATAGATAAATGATAGAAATAGATAGAATTATACTATTTATTGCTAAGCTGAGATTTAGCTCAGTTGGTAGGGTGCCATTCTGCAGTCTCTGAGATCCCGACTTCGATTCCCAGCACTGCAAAAATGAGAGAAGGATGTGGCAATCCACTCCCAAGGCAATCCTGAAACAATCAGTCATTGAAAACCCTCAGAGAGTTGCTATGAGTCAGAAATGACTGGACCATACCTAACAACAACAACTATAAGAATTAAATTTTAAAACTTAGAATTGAAATTATAATGAAATAATTGAAACTAAATGAGTGACTAGTTGATGACTAAATCACATAGGAAAGAACTAGTCCAAGTAACTCTAAAAATGTTTTTACTTTTATATCTGAAATGATATATGCCCTAAGGACAAAAAATGCAAAGAAATTTCAAGTAGTTTTCTGTAATAATATAGGTGGTAGTAATAGTTTTGTTATTCAAAAGATATATGCATAATGTGTACTTCTGTGACATTATAACTTTACAATCCTTAGTTCTTCACAAGCAAAATTCTTGGCAAAGGAGAAAGGAAAAATGGAAGTTAGAATGGAGATTAAATAAAGATTTTTTTCCTGAATTTGAAATATTCAATATAAGTTGATGGCATTTTCAGCTTTAAAATATTTCTAATTTTTCAGCTGAAAAGGTTGAGAAACCCTGATGTATCCAACAGAAATAAATAACCCAAGCACTTAGAATTTAGTGGTACAGCCCAATTTCCTCCTGAAAGAATTCAGAGCTCTGCAGGAAATGGCTAATTGCAGGTCTAAGGCAGGGACTATACAAGATCATTTTAGAAATTCTGTCACAATAGAAAACAAGGAAGCTATCAAAGATTATAAGCATTATGTCAAAGACTTGAGAGTCAACTTTCACTGTCCATCATGAGGCAATATAAAGATTATTGAGGAAGAAAACTGCAAATGGCTGGAGTACATCAGAAAATTTTAAGTTCATGAGTTCACAATGATACTTAAAATAAATTGGTCAGCCTTTGGAAAATCCCAGAGAAACAATTAATTTTGAAATCCATTAAAAATAGAACCACTGATGAGTAAGATTTGCTTTATTATATTGTTTCAGAAAATTAATGAAAAGGAAACAATAGAATTGGAATACCACCTTTTTGTAACCCAAAATGAATTATCGACCTAGACATTGACAATTGATTAAATGCTGCTAATATCAAGAGAAGGAAATACAGATATTCAACACCTCCTGATGAACAAAGCACTTTCTATGAAGGAGTGTTTTCCAAAATATATAATCTGAATCACACTAATCCTCTAGAATGACCTACCTTGTAGCCTACAGAAAGTACCTAGGACAGAAGAGCCTTCTAAACTACATTATGGGCAGGCAATCAGCAAAATCCCACAGGATAATCAATTAAGCATCTTCAGAAAATAAATTGCAAAAAGGAAGAATGGAAGGGGAAAATTGATAGATAAAAAGAGACAGAAAATGTATATATCAATGATTACATGTAAGTCTTATTTGAATCTTGATTCAAATAAACTAGAAAAAATTCTGATATTAAAAAGGTAATAGGAAATTTGAATTCCGACCAAATATTTGATGATATTCAGGAATTATTTTGTAAAAATGGACAAGTTATTTCTTTTTAGAGTCATGGTGTGCTCAAATATTTATTCATAAAATATAGTTTTCCCTCTGCATCTTTTGTGTTCTGTATTCATGGCAAAAAAAAAAAAAAAAAAAAAAACCCTACATCTGTACTGACCATGTACAAATTTTTTCCTTGTCAATATTCCCTAAACAATATGGTATAACAACTATTTTATGGTCTTTACATTGGATTATGTATTTTACATAATCTAGAGATGATTAAAGTATATGGGATGATATTCATAGTGGTATACAAATTCTATTCCATTTTATGAAAGGGACTTGAGCATCCACGAACTTAGGTAACTCCAAGGGTACTCAAAGACGATTGGAAAATTCTCTCTAGAATTTGTTACAAAATAATTTGGGAAGGGGAAAATGGGTGAAAGTATGCCTGAAATAAATGTGCTGAAGCTAGATACTGGTACATGTAAGTGTTTGTTATATTGCTCTCTTTTATATATATATATATGTGTGTGTGTGTGTGTGTGTGTGTGTGTGTGTGTGTGTGTTTTCAAAAATAAAGCATTTCAAATGAAAATATGGATTTGATAGGTTTATCTGCAAATTTGCTGTTTGCTACATTAAGAAATATTTCTTCTTCCCCTGTCTCTGTATAAAGCAGTCAGTCCTCCGTGTAAGACCAGCAAGGGTTAAAGAACCAGCAGCTGATACATCTGGGGAGCATTAGCTATATATAAGGATAAGCCAGCATGAAAAGGTAACCAAAAGAAAACTCTAGGTCCTCTCCGGTCAGGACTTGAGGTCATCTGAATTGAGGGATTGTGGTCTACAGTCTAGCAAGGGGCATGTATCATTTTAGCGCTTTACTTCAAACCCCAGCACAAGAGTTCCTCTGGTTTGGAACTGAGTCAAAACCAAGCAGAAGACTTTTTCCATCCAAGAAGCAATTTAAAATGTTTTGTATTACACCTTTCAGGAAAAAATAGATAAGACATGTTATGGTAACACAAATATCATGTCTTTAGGGTTGTCGTGTGTTGCAGAAATTCCCATTGGGCATATATTATAGGAATATAATGATAAACATTTATGTTAAGCATCTTGGCAATTAACAAATATCTGTGGTATTTATTATGCAGCAGCATTGTAAAAAGCATAAGAATTACTACAAAACGTTGGTAGAATTATAGAAATGTTGTGGTTTCATGGAATATGGATCTTTGAAATCATACAAAAAGTGTATGAAACCTTGACTCTGCTATTTCTCAGCTTGTCAGATTGGGCAGTTGTGGCACTTTGGTTCTCTCATCTGGGAAACACCATTGTAGTGATTGTTAAAGCTCATGCCTAAAGCACTTAACCCAAAATGTACATTCAATTTGTGGACAGTTGTCATTGTCACATCTAATTTCTTATGATCAGCAACTTCTGCCACTTGCCTTTGAGTAAAGACATCTTTGAGTAGTAGAACGTTCTGCTTGTGTAAATACTACTTTAGGTTACCAACTCAATCTCTTGAAAAACATTCCTGAAATGAGACAATTACAGATTAATTTTTCTCTTAGGAAAAAACATTTTTTACTAAATGTTAAAAGTTTTTTGTACCACAATATATTTAAAAAAACTCAAGTATTTAATTTGTTTCAATCTTATAATAATCTGATAACTAATACTAACGGGGACACAAAGTTAAGTGTAGGATTTTGCTATTAGAGAAGGTACAGTTCTGTGGTAGTCTTAATGGACACAGAATACTGAATGTACCACAATCATTCATTCACAGTTTGAGCAAAAGGTGAAGCAGATGGCCTTCCTTGCTGATCCTTTGCCATTTTCACTTAAAATCAGCAGTGAACAATTAAAATAGTTAAGCACATTGATTTTACTATAGTGTACATGACCTATTATACTGTGCTTGCAACCTGTGGTTTTGGATTGCTTGATATGAAGTATATATTTGGTTGGCTATCTTTGTGTACTCAAAACAGTTTAATTTGGATTCAGGAGATCTGAGCTAAATACTCACATTTGCAACTTACCAGCTGGATGATCAAGGCAAAAATCTTTCTAAGTTTTGTTTTCTTCCTTGTTGTATACATCTCCTCGGATGGTTCTTAGTGCTGTGCAGAGATTTAAATAAATGAAGGGTAGCTCTTGAAAATAAGTACACACCTGGAGAGTATTTTTTGTTCCGGAAACAATTTCCCTTCACATCCTTATTGTGCTGAATGACATGCTAGTCATCATTCCATATCTGGATTGTAAACCTCATCAAAGCAACATGATGAAATGAAACCATTTCACTTATACTCAAAGCTAACACAGCAAGGCCTGAAGCCATCCCACTGTGGCATCTGATCCCATCAGCTCTCAGAAGCTAAGCAGGGTCAGGCCTGTTAATACTTGGATGGGAGACCGCCTGGGAACACCAGGTGCTGTAGGCTTGGGAGAAGGACCTGGCAACCCACTCCCCCAAAATAATCAGCCACTGAAAACCATATGAATAGCAGGGAAGCACTGACAATAGTGTTTGATCCGTTGTGTGTAGGCCTGCTATGAGTCAGATACCAACTTGATGGCCCCTAACAACAAGACAGCAAGGGGCTTCCCTTGAATTCACCTGGTATGAAGTGTAGAGTGGAAGTTTCCAAAGCAAGACAACTAGAAGGCCTCTCAACAACTACAAGGACCTACCTTCATTCCTAGTGATTAGAGGCTGGGGCACTGGGAAATATACTGTATTGTATTCAGCATCTGTTTTCATTTGTTTCTTTGTTTTTGAATTACTACAGATTGAAATCAAAGCCTAGTGCCTGCTGCGCAAGCTCTCCACCACTGAGCTGCCCCCCTAACTTCTTTATAACTTTTTTATTTTGAGACAAATTCACGCTAAGTTGAACAGACTGCCTCTAGACTTCAACTCATAATCCTCCTTTCTCAGCCTCCAGAATCAGTGGGATTATAGGCCTGCACCACCATGCCTGGCTTGAAAATGTGTCTTTATACTCAGGGAATGTGATATGTAAAAATTCCCAGAAGTGGAATCTTATTATGTTTTAATTTCTCCTTCCTAACTTTGCAGTTTATGCTCCCAAAAAGGAATAATTTATTTACTTTCCATGGCAAATTTCCATGTTAGCAACACAGCATATTAGTAGGAAAAGGCCCTCGAAGTTGGGTAGAAATTCTTTTTGCTTTCAAGCCCCTTTGAACAGAGTTTATTTTCAAATAACAAAATATTTCATCAGGTATCTTTTCTGTCCATGGGTGATGGGCCAGTGACTATATAAGAGCACTGAGAGGAGATGCATGTAATCTGCAACAATGGCCACACAAGTGCATCTAGAACTTTTTCTGTGTTGGAGTGAGTGACTCTGTATGGTTAGATATTTTAGAAAGCTTTTGAATGGCCAAAAGTTTAACACAGACCTGTCTCAGTTTACAAGGACAGTGTTACAATACCCTGTAGCCATTTTTTTTATTTTAAATTTAAAATTTGACTTATCAAACATTATAATGAACACTATGTATTATGTATCTTTGGTTCTTCTTCATCAGCTTCTAATTTTCTATTTCTCTTCTACTAAAGTAAGCTACTTCCCATGAAGAAAACCAGAATGAAATGCCCTGTTTCAAGTACAGAATCAGATTACCTTTCTGGTTTCAATGATTATGCATAAAGAATACAGTTTTGGTGACCAAAGTTCTGTAATTTTTTATGACTAACTAAAAGGAAAACATTTACACAGAAAAGTACTAGTCAGTGTATATATAGATTATACACAGTGATCTCTCCCAGATCTCCCCAGATCTCTTCCATGCATGTTCTCATTTTATAATGCATTATTGGGACTATTTACCTCAAACACCTAATTTAGGAGCATTCCACAGCTTCTGGACAACACTGGAATAAGGTCAACTATCCCAGCAGGCCACTTACATGTTTATTTCCACACATAGCATGAATTTGTCTACATTTGGTAGAAAATGAATATGGCCAACTGTGGTAACTGAGGAGGTAGTTTATTTGAATCCTAAAGCACAGAAGAATATTAAGATACAGGAAGATCAGGACAGTTAACCCAAATTCAGAAATGCTTAATAAACCAAGTTGATACTAATGTAAGTGCAACTGGGCACAGCTGCCTGGGTAAATGGCATCCTCTAAGGAAAGATGCTTTTCTCACCTCTGCCTTGTCCTGTTAGACCACACCTACACTTAAGGAAGCCTGCAGCTGTAGCCCTGTGGCATCCGATCCCGTCAGATCTCGGAAGCTAAGCAGGGTCGGGCCTGGTTAGTACCGCCTGGGAACACCAGAAGCTGTAGGCTTGGGAGAAGGACCTGGCAAACCCCTCCCCAAAAGCAATCTGCCGTTGAAAACCCTATGAACAGCAGAGAAGCACTGACAATAGTGTTTCCCCTGTTGTACAGAGGGTCGCTATGAGTCGGATACCGACTCGACGGCACCTAACAACAACAACAACACTTAAGGAAAGTCTGATCAACCATTTATTGACCATCTGTTATCTATATTGAAGTTGGTTTACTTATATTCTTCTTAAAGTTCCTATTGGGTCATGGCAGGAAGGATGGTAGACAGAGGAAAGCATACCAAAAAGCAAAAACAAAAACAAATCAATTTTCCTACCAAACCTGGCTCCTTTCCAATCTTCGTTCAGGCGATGCAGTGGTGAACAGCTGCGGATATGATTTCCTTAGCTATGGGAGCCTCAGTGTCCATGAAGCACAGCTGGTTATATTAACCAAGGAAAAATTGCATGAAGTTGGGTGAGTACCTGAACAGCCTTTGTTGCCGAGAGCCACTGGTCACATTGCTGATGGTGATGATTTCACATCTAGCTTTGCAAGCAGCAATTCGTGTCAAGGAAAAGGTTGGAACAGAGCTAAGGTATAAACTGAGTGGGTGTGCTTGAAGGAGGGAAACTATGTCAAGGCAGGAACTGCTGCAGGTCCTTGACAGGGGGTGCCAGTACATCAAACAGTATCAAGTACATGTTGAACTCATTAGTGGCAGGGACCCACAGCCAGGGAAGGCCAGCTAGCTATGGTACTGGAAACTGCAGTCCTTGTAATGTAGTGGCTTAACATCATCCTAGAATTTGCTACTACCATAGAGCATTTCAGTTTTGTAATGGGTATGCAGCACCATGCTGGCCCCAAAAGAGAAGTAGTTAAGGGCAGAAAGAAACAGAAATAGTAGACAAGTTAAAGCATGAATGAGTCATTTTCAAATTGACAAATGAGCCAAGGAAATTCTACCAAAATATTTGAGGAGCTCAATCAGGACCCTGCTATGCTTCCATTCAGCCTTGATACCAATTTTGGATCTAGAAAACCCCCCCTGGGGACTCTGGGGAGAAGGCTGAGGAGACAAGTATCAGAACTAAAGGGCTCAAGGTATAGTGGAAGTCAATCCAGTAAAGGCCAGGAGGAAGTTAGTGGAAGCATACCCATAAGGGACTTGTTATTAAGGGCCATTTAGTTGGTTTTGACTCATAACAACCCTATTTACTACAGACACTCCCCAATATCATGCCATGGACATGATCTTTTTTATCCTTAAGCCCATTGTTGCAGCCCGTGTGCCAAACCATCTACTGGAGAGTCTTCCTTTTTTTTCACAGACCCACCACTCTCCCAAATATGATGGCCTTCTCCAAGAATTCATTGGTCCTGACATGTCCAAAATATGTAAGACACAGTGTAGTCACCCTTGCTTCCAAGGAGCACTTTGGTTGTACTTCTTCTAGGATGGATCTGTTGGAAGTCCCTGGTATATTCAGTATTCATCACCAGCACCATAATTCAAAAGCATCAATTCTTTTCCTGTCTCCCTTATTCAATGTCCAGCTTTCACAACTGTATAATGCTATTGAAAATACCATGGCATGATTCAGGCACACCTTCATCTTCAATGTGATGTCTTTCCTTTTCAACACCTTAAAGAGGTCTTTTGGAGCAGCTTTTCTCAATACAATGCCTCTTTTGATTTCTTGACTGCTGTTTCTGTGGGTGTTGATTGTAGAATCAAGAAAAGCAAAATCTTTGACAGCCTCAGTCTTTTCTCCATTTATCGTGAAGTTACATACTGAATAAGTTGTAAAGATTTTTGTCTTCTTGATGTTGAGCCTCAATGCACACTGAAGGCTATTCTTTGATCTTCATCAGTAAGTGTTTCAAATTTTCTCCACTTTCAGCAAGTAGAGTTGTGTCATCTGCATAATGCAAGTTGTTAATGAGTCTCCCTCCAATAATGATGCTGTGTTCTTCTTCATTAAGTCCAGCTTCTCAGATTATTTTCTCAGCATAGAGATTGAAGAGGCACAGCAAAAGGACACAGCCCTGATGCACACCTTTCTCGACTTCAAATCAGGCAGTGTTTCCTTGTTCTGTTCGAACCACTGCTCCTGGTCTTTGTACAGATTCCTCATCAGTACAATTAGGTGCTCTGGCATTCCCATTCTTTTCAATGTTATCCATAATTTGTTGTGATCCACACAGTCAAATGCCTTTGTATAGTCAATAAAACATAGCATCTTTCTGGTATTCTGTACTTACAGTTAATATCCATCTGAAATCAGCAATGATGTCCCTGATTCCATACCTTCTTCTGAATCTGGCTTGATTTTCCAGCAGTTCCCTGACTATATACTGCTGCAGTCACTTTTGAATGATCTTCAGCAAAATTTTACCTGTGTATGATATTGTTTGATAATTTCCATATTTGGTTGGATTGCAAATCTATCTGACAGCAGCAGTGATGTCCCTGGGATCAAAATCAAGGCACAGCACTGGTTAGGAATAGACTTTGTAGCATCCTGCCTGCAGAAGTGGGGAATGAGCCTTGCTATCTAGTCTGAATAGCCTGAATATAGCCTTCAGGAAGCCACAGTCAGGGCATGTCCTAGCAATAAATCATGTCCTAGCAATAAAGACAAAGTGGAGGCTAGTAGTTAATGCCAAATTATACTGAATATGGAGGAGTTAAAGAAAGAAAAACGAGAGTAATAGTCCATGCAAATTCAGCCTGTCAGAGTGGTAGACTTCAATAGGGATGCCACCAGAGACAATTTGAAATTTTAGGATGTCTTATTTTGTTGTTGTTGTTGTTGTTGTTGTTGTTGTTGTTTTGTAACAGTGGCTGGAGAATACTGCTAAGATTCAATGAGATATCAGGGATGCAAGTTGTCCTCAAACACAATTGTCTTAATTCCAAATTATCTCACTGAGTATTTATGGAGATGAAAAAAATATTTATTTTCTAAGCCTAGAGACTAATCTCTTCTATAAATAAACACAAAGTATTTGTACAGTTTTAACATGTATTGAATCATCCAACAATAACTGTAATTTAAGAGATTATATTTGCTTTGATTATAATGATTTCATAAGCTATTCACCTTTTCAGAAAAGTATTCTACTCACGGGCTGGGATTTAGCTCAGTTGGTAGAGTGCTGCACTACAGTCTCTGAAGTCCCAAGTTCAATTCCCAGTACCGCAAAAATGGTAGAAGGACCTGGCAATCCACTCCCAATGCAATCCCGAAACAGTCAGCCATTGAAAACCCTATGAGGGTTGCTATGAGTTAGATACTGACTTGATGGCATCTAACAACAACAACAATTCTACTCACACAAAAGTTACTCATGATATTTCAATAACTTCCACAACATACGTGTGTTGTCAGAACTTGTACATATTATCTTTCACAATCATGGTTTATATATATTTCAAATATATGGTGCTTAAAGATGTGTTAAGATACAGTCATTTCTGAGTAATTATATATTAAATTAATTAAATTATAAACAAGCATATAATAGAAAAACTAAACAAAGGCAAAAGTTGGTTCTGAGCAAAGATTAATAAATTGATAAAATCATAACAAGATCAATATAAAATAAAGAAAAAAGATTCAAACTACCAATAATAGAAATAAAATAACATTATAAATCACTCAGACATCAGGACAATAATAAGAAGTCATTATTTAGAGTGGCCCACAAATTAATTTGGAAATTTATTTTTTAAAAAGATCAAATTTCTAAGAAAAGTCAAATTATCACAGTTACATAAAGAATAAGAAGCTATAAATAATTCTACATCTATTACATAGTTGAATAATTAATGTGTTTGTTGAGAAGGAAGTAGGCTTATGGAAATTGCATTTGAAATTAAAAACTACAATATGGAATTAAATCAATTTTGCTCAAGATCTTCTAAAAAATAGAAAACACCTTCCAACTTATTTAATGAGTAGAACATGCCCTTGACTCCACAACCAACAAGGACATTTCCTTTGCTAAGGAAAGATAAGGACTTAAACTTTTTCTTCAGTTTGTTGTTAGGTGCCAATGAGTCAAGTCCGACTCATAGATACCCTCTGTACAAAAGAATGAAAAACTCCCAGGTACTGCCATGTCTAGCACTATTGTCAGTGGTTCTCTGACAGAGAACCACTGACAATTCTGAGGATTTTCAATAGAAAATTGTTTTGGGAGTGAATTGTCAGGTCATTCTCCATACCCTGTAGCACCTGGTAGTCCCTGGCAGTCTCCCATCCAATGACTAACCAGGCCAACCCTGCTTAGCTTCGGAGATCAGGTGGGATCAGATGCCAGGGCGCCATGGCTTCTTCAACTTAAGTTAAAAAATCTGAACAAAATAATTTGAATATATAAGCTAGATGCATATAAAAGAATACTATATAACAACCAAGGGGGCTGGGATTTAGCTCAGTTGGTAGAGTGCTGTGCTGCAGTCTCTGAGGTCCCGAGTTCAATTCCCAGCACTGCAAAAATGGGAGAAGGACCTGGCAATCCACTCCCAAGGCAATCCCGAAACAGCCATTGAAAACCCTATGAGGGTCACTATGAGTCGGATACCCACTCGACGGCACCTAACAACAACAACAACATATAACAACTAAAGGAGACCTATGCTTGACATACAATGTTAATTTAATATTTGGTAATCAAGCACTATGATTTATCAGTTCATTGAAATAACACAAAACAGTCATGTGGTCCTCTCAGTAGATTCAGAAGAAGAATCTGGGAAAGTTCAGCACTCACTCCTAAAAATGACTTATAATGCACTAGGAATAAATAAGTTTTCTTTATCTGATAATGAGCATTTCAAAAAATTGCTAGTGCAAACAAAAATAATCTCCTCAAATTTAAAGTGAAATATTAACTTTTATCACAGATGGGAAATGAAATGTGAATGCCTGTTATCACCACTTTCTATGTAGGGCAGGCTTCATAAACCCAAATGTCTACGAGGTTCATGAAGTCTACACAAACATTTGACTCAGGGTGGGATATAAGGCAATATAGATTGGTGGGATGGGGAATCTGTGAAAGCATCTTCTGCCAAGAGCCATTCAAATTCAATTACAAAGCAAAACCAAGACCAAACAAAAATCAGTTGGCTGGTCAAACAAAATATTTGCAGGCCAAATCTCATCTGCAGTTTGCAAATTGGTGAATCTACTTGGGGATATTTGGAGCCTATTCTAAGTTCCTGTGACCTCTACCCACCTGGAATTATGAACACCAAAAAGCAAATATCAGTAGCAAAGATAACCCAAATATCTTCTATGGATAAGGCAGGTGTTATAGTCTAAATACAAACTGTCCCATATGGCCTCATGTGTTAGGGATTAGGTTGTCAGCTGATGGAATTTTTAGAAGTAATTATATCCTAAGGGCTCTGACCTAATTAATAGGTTAATTCTTTATGATGGTATTATTGTGAATGGTGAAGAGTTAGTAGGTAGAACCTAGTTGAGGGAAGTAGGTCAGCGAGGCTGTGTCCTTGGGCATATACCTTATCCTGGCCCCTTCTTGTCTGCCATTAAGTAATCTGTTACTATGCCTTGTCTACCATAAGGTAATCTGTTGCTATTCCTTCTCCGCCATGATGAACTGAACCCTCTGAAACCATGAGCCAAAATAAATCCTTCCTCCCTGAATTGTCAGATATTTTGTGATAGTAACAAGAAAAGTAACTAACACAGCAGGTATATTTGGATAACTAGTGAAGGTTGCCTGCAGACATACCACTGTGGCACCCAATCCTGTCAGATCTCGAAAGCAAGGCAGGGTTGTGCCTAGTTAGTACTTGGATAGAAGACCACCTGGGAACAGCAGGTGCTGTAGGCTTGGGAGAAGGACCTGGCAACCCACTCCCAAAAATCAATCTACCATTGAAAACCCTGTGAATAGCAGAGAAGCACTGACAATAGTGTTTTGTCTGTTGTAGGTAGGGTTGCTATGAGTCAGACACCGACTCCAACTTGAGGGCACCTAACAATAACAATAAGTGAAGGGTAGAAGCATGGCAAACATTTTCAAAGCAACAGATATTTACTGCATCTTCATTTAGTGAAAAACTATTTTGCAATGGAAAAACATGCTTATTAACACAGCATCATTTTGGGGAAAGCAGCTTCCACATTTTTCTCCTACATAATTCAGGTAGGGCTCATCTTAGTCCCTCTCAGACATGTCTGATAAACTAGAATCAGTCCAAAGAATTTTATTGACACTGATTAGGAAGGAAATGCATCCTTCTCACTGGTGTTGAGAAGGTGAGTGAATGGAGACTTGAATTCCTGGAGTCCATCTTTATCCCTGTGTGGGAAGGATCTTTCAGAGAATGAAGATAATGAAAGAAGCTCAGTGATGAGAGATAAATGCAGCTTGTTTTCTAGTCATGTGGTGAGAGTATCTGGATCCAGATACACCCTAAGTAATTCTTATATTTTTCATTTAGTGAGAAGCTTTGAAAATTCATTTTCTGGCATATTTCTTCCCATTGTTTTTCTTCAGTTCCTATCCAAAAATATGATATTTTCCTTTAAAAAAGTCATGCCAACAATAATTTATACTTTACTAAAAATGATCCATGTCTCCATTGTATACTGTTAACATTCAACTTTGAAAGTAAGTTTTCCAAATATAAAATTATGCAAGACTCTATCACTTGAACATAAGTTTTTTTTAAAAAACCTCACATAGCTCATAATATTTTTATATGGACTAGTTAAATGAGGCCTGCAGCCGTACTACTGTGGCATCCGATCCCATCAGATCTCAGAAGCTAAGCAGGGTCAGACCTGGTTAATACTTGGATGGGAGACCACCTAGGAATACCAGGTGCTGTAGGCTTGGGAGAAGAACCTGGCAGCCCACTCCCCAAAATAAGTATGCCATTGAAAACTCTATGAATAGCAGAGAAGCACTGATAATATTGCTGAGCATGGCACAGTGTCAGGCACAGTGTTTTGTTCTATTGTACATACAGTCGCTATGAGTCAGACCTGCCTGGATGGCAGTTAACAATAACAATAACAATAACACATAGGGTTTAGGGACACTGAAAACTCCACTCAAATTTTCCTGCATCCACAGTTCTAGCTTTTTATTCACTCTCTGCAAAGTCACTAGCTACCACTCCAGCAGGGACTTTTGAAAGCCTCAGTTCTTCCTTCTTTCCTAATGCTATCAACACAGTTTTCCCTGATGTGGGACTTTTGCTTATGAAACCTAACTTGGGCCTCCGCCTGTCTTCCCTTTACTCCATCACCATCCTTTTTTATTTTAATCATCCTTAAAATAGTGATTTGTTTATACTCATAGCACTTGGCTACCAGAATCGGGAGCTAGAAGAAATCTTTCTATTCCTTATAGCACCATGTCCCTCTTTATTTACCACCTTTTCAATATTAGAAGTTAACTTCTGTTTCTTCATTCCCAAATTTTATGCCATTCATATCTTACCTTATTATCTTCCTATATTGACTATTTTGCAGAACTTGAGCAAAATATAGAATAGAAAGGATAACAACTTTCCTTTGTTCCAAATTTTGAAGAGAGTATTTTCAATTTTATCACAAAGTATATGACATTTGCTGAAGTATTTGGGGGTCTTTATTAGATTATCAAAGTTGTATTCTAACCTAACTTGCTAAGAATATTTAAATTTTTAGTTATGAATGTCAAGAATTTCATCATGCACATTTTCTGCATTTCATGAGATTATCATGATTTTGTCCTTTGGTCTACTAATTTGGCATATAAGTAGAAGCCAGATTCCATGCAGATGCTGAGGGTAAGAAATAAAAATTTTCTGAAGGACAGGGTCTCAATTTTGTAAAGAGGACATCACAGGGTTTATGCTAACAGCCCTTACAAATCACTGCATTTAAATGAGACCCATAGGTTATCGTTGTTGTTGTTGTTGTTGTTGTTGTTGTTGTTAGGTGCCGTCGAGTCGGTATCCGACTCACAGCGACCCTCTGTACAACAGGAGAAACACTATTGTCAGTGCTTCTCTGCTGTTCATAGGGTTTTCAATGGCAGATTGATTTTTGGGAGGGGTTTGCCAGGTCCTTCTCCCAAGCCTACAGCTTCTGGTGTTCCCATGCGGTCTCCCATCCAGGTACTAACCAGGCCCGACCCTGCTTAGCTTCTGAGATCTGACGGGATCGGATGCCACAGGGCTATGGCTGCAGGCATAGGTTATCGAGAAATACTTATAATGCAAAATAGCTAGATGCAAATGTTGGAGGGAAGAACTACAAAAAACAAAAGCATTTTAAAATATTTTATGAGAGCCTTAAAATTACTGCAACTAGTTAAGCACTTACTACATGCATTATCTGATTTATCCTCAAAACAACCTTATTATTACCATTTAAGAGGGAGGAAGCTGAAACTCATAATGTTTAAATGACATACCAAATGTTGCACGGGCTGGGATTTAGGTCAGTTGGTAGAGCGCTGTTATGCAGTCTCTGAGGTCCCAGCTTCCATTCCCAGCAACGCAAAAATGGGAGAAGGACTTGGCAATCCATTCCTGAGGCAACCCTGAAACAATCAGCCATTGAAAACCCTACCAGGGTTGAGATTCCACAGCATCTAACAACACAATGTTACATAGCTAATAAGTGCTGACGGTGGAATTTCAACTATCTCTAAACCCAACTTCTTAAGTTTTTTTTGGAGTAGACAGCAAAATAGAGTGGGTATGAAATTGTACAGGGTTTAGTTTTGATAAGTAATGATTTATTAAAGTGATAGTCTTGTAGCTGGAAATACAAAACAAGGAGAAATTATACTCTGAATTATTTCACAGAGATTATTCATGTGAATAATTTTAAATTTGGAAAGTCTTTTATTCCAGACAAAGTCACATAAGTTTCTTCAAATGAAACAGCTTAACTGTGTGCCTTTGGCACTGTGGGCAGAGCAAAAGACTGAATGCTTGTCTGTCTTGTGGTAAAATAAATTTTTCAATTTTTCTCATTCTTTTCTACACGAAAACTTTGAATGTTCTCATGATATTTCCTAATCAGTGCTTGTCCCTGTTGACATAGTTAACTAGTCCAACACTTCAACGATGCTCTATGAAAGTATCATATTCCTTCTGAACACTGTTCCTTCTGACTTCTTCATAGGCCACTCCATCTACTCCTTATTATTGATACTACATACACTTTCTGGAAATTTCATATCTTGAGGTCTCACATCTTCTCTGCCTGGTAGCTCAAGCCAAAAAATAAAAGTAGTAAGTTATTTATACATCTAGTGCTTTATCATATACACATTTGTAGAAATTAGTGTTCTTATCAGTATCATTTTATATTCTTTACTATGTAGAATTCAACTTTGCAGAAAATGAGATGAAAATTATAAAAAAAAAGAAAACATGAAAAACAATATAAAACATATAGGGATATGTTAGGGATAATTAAATATGATACCAAAGCATTGAAGCATATCAGTAAATGATGAACAGTAAACAGAAAATGGCTAACTCTGAGAGAGGAGAAAGAGAAAGAAAATAGAATTAATTCAGAGTGTACTGGTTATAAAATTCAGATTAAAAAATATTTTGACTAAAATGTGGTAAAAATTTATATCAAAAATATATTCTTTTCTGTATTTAAAATATTTTGTTATTTATTTGTTTATTCACTTGCTAGCTTGTTTTTTTTTTTTTTTTTTTGATACAGGGTTCACTATATAGCTCAGGCTGCTCTCTAACTCACTATGTACAAAAGGCTGGCTCCAAATTTGCTATCTCTGACCTCCTGAGTGATAGGATTACAGGTGTTTGCCACCAAGGCCATTATAAAATATTTCATAATTTAACAAGTAAAAAATAGGAATCAAAATGAATTGAAGGATTTTGATAGCTCTGATATTGGTGAATCCATTACTTTAAACTTCTCATTTTAGGGTTTTGTTTCTTTCTTTTTAACATCTTGTTCCATCCTAAGTTCTAAGAATGCTTTTGTGATGTTTTCCCTAGTACATACTAATTTACAACATATAAATGATACTTTATACTTTCAAATTAGTTATTTTATAATGGGAGTGCACACACATCATTTCTGCAATGTCTACTGCATGAAACTACTGCCCTCACTTAAACTTGGACTTTTCTGTTAACTAAGTAAATGAACTCCTGGTCACCGCCTTGGAAGAGAACATTCAAAACAGGATGTCTGAATATATGATGTGTTATACCATGCCTAGATTGAGCCAACAGCAAAATAATGTATGTACTAGAGAATGATTACCACTTCTCTTGGAAAAGTGTATTTTCACTTACCTCTCAGGAGATCAGAGTTTTTCATAGTGCATTTAATCACAAACAAAAACTTCTATACAATGTTTCTCAAATGTTTTAGCAAATCATGACTTCTACATTTCTAAATGGCCCTAGCAATGAACAAAGAAAGAAACTATGGGCTTCAAGGATTCTTCCAAAGTGAAGCCTCCAGCCAAATCCCAGGGCAGTTACCAATCATGACTAGGGAAGAACTTTCCTCCCTTACACTGACCCAAGCCAGAATCACCTAAAGAGGTTAAATCTTTCAAAAATATTCACCAGAAGTGAAAGATTTCATCATGTAGCTGTGTTTGAAGGCCTCTCATGCGGCCCTGGCACCAGAAGGTAAGGAGATATGACCTGCACAGTCTCTGAAGGCAGAAATAGTGTCAGGACCTCCTAACTATGCCCTTCAGAATTTACTTTCCACATGGACATCAAGAAGGAATTGTAAGAATCTCATTTGCCTACATGAAGGAAATAATGCAGGACAGTTTGGCTGATAAAAGGAAGAATAAAGGAAAAGAGAGTTTTGGGCTTGAGAACTGGAGGAAATGATTATCAAATCCCTCAATCTTTTGTTCACCTTCCCACACAGCTCTGAGAATCTCCACATGTTGACTTCTAATTCTGGCCCCTTGTCCTCTAAGCAGGAATGAGCCCTTTTCATTCCTTGTTTCTTCCCTGTTTTCTTTTTCTCCTCATCCTCTACTTCTTTAGTCCTCTGAGTCCTTAAATATTGAACCTATAAAAGGTTAGAGTGCTATGGCAGCCAATCTTGGGAGTCTGAGGCAGGAGAAACTACCTTAATTTCTCTGAATTGGGGCTGGAAATAAGGAAGAGCAAAAGGCATGATATTAGGAACTACTCACTGAAGGAGAGGTCAGCATTCTTGGCGATATTCTAATGAGACCCTAAAATAGATTATACCTACCTAATGAGAAAGAAATCCAATATGTGAAAGGATAGTCTTCCAATCCTGCAGAAAGGAAATGTTAAACATGTGGGATTTAATTGCACTTGATTGGTTTCTGTCCTCAGGAGCTAACTACCAGGGAGATCACATCTGGACTTCTTAATAGGAGGCTGTATTTCCCAGGTTCCTGTTTGAAGGTCTCTGGATCTCAAGATGTAGTTGTAAGCTGTGTGAAAAAAAACAAAGGCAGCATGTGCTGTGATGTGTCTGGGGCTTCCACAGAAGAAATGTAGACGTGGATCTGGAGAATAGCCCAAGTGTCAGCCTGCCAGTCAGCCTAACAAATAGCAAAGAAATTAGTAAGTTCTCAAAAGTACATTGTCAACACAGACTTTGAGAATAAAATAACAAAGGAAAAAAATCAAGGATAAACTTTAAGATATTAATCACTACCTAGAACAAGTTTCAATAACAACTCAGACCACCATCTCCTCTAAAAGGAAGCTGGTGCTGGAATGATAACCTGGGAGGAGCACAGTGGATCCCCAAGCAAGGGGATCCCAGGTCAGGGGAAAACAGTCAAAGGAGTCAGAAGCCAGCTCAGCTTCCACAGCAGGGATGACTGTCCACCATAAACTGAGCCAAAAATTGCTAACTCCACTACATTTGAGATAGCTCCTTGTCCATTTCTTGAGGAGTACCTTAGTTGTTCTCCTGGTTATTATACAGGGAGGGGTGCCCATCTCTCCATTGCTGATCACTGAGCAGAAGGATCTATCTATGTCCTAAGGCTTTCTTAGTCTTATTCAGTCTGTTCCCAGTTTAAATTTCCTTCTTTTCAGTGGCCCAAGACAGCCATGTTATTGTTGGATGCCATCAACTCAGATCTGACTCATAGCAACCCTATTTACAATAGAAGAAACCCTACCTGACACTGTGCCATGCACATGGTCTTTTTGTATTTGAGCTCAGTGTTGCAGTCACTGTGTTTCTTCTCATTAGTAATATGAAGTCCCAGGGACTTGTCTCCATTCCCATCATTAAGGTTGACTCTACTTTGAGGATTGGAGAAGGACATGGCAGCCCACTCCTGAAGCAATCCTCAAACAGCCAGTCATTGAAAACCTTATGTATATATATGTATATGTATATATATATATACATATATATATGTATATATACAGGGTCTTTATGAGTCAGATCTGACTCAATGGCACCTAACAACAAGAACTATTGTTTTGAGGAGGGAACTCTTCCCCAGTCATCTCTTGAGTGCCCTCCGGTCTGTGGGGCTCATTTTCTTGCACTATATTGGACAGTACTTCTCTGCTGTTCGTAGAGTTTGTAGTGACTACTTGTTCTGGGAGTATGCTGCTGAGTCCTTCTCCCTAGTCTGTTTTAGTCTGGAAGCTCAGCTGAAATGTGTCCACCATGGGTGGACCTGCTGGTATCTGAAATACCAGTGGCATAGCTTTCAGCATCACAGTAACACTCAAGCCCCCATAGCTGGACTAGCTGACAGAGACATGGGGGAGGACAGCCATAGTCTTCTTTAAAAATAAGTTGGGACCTTAATATGGAAAAAATGCAATAGAGTTCAGAAAGGAAAGACTCTGAAAGTGAGTGGTACTCTGGAGAATGAGCTCTGAGTATCCTCCTGAGTCAGGAAGAGTTGAAACTCCATTCTAGTTCAAGGTGGGGCCTGGCATCCTCTATCTGACAGCCCACCCCTCACCATGCTGCCTGACTCTACATCATGGTACTTCATGAGCTTCTGGGCATAGATTGTTTGTTCATACTTAGTAACTGCATTTAGGGGGAAAAAATTAAAATAACTGAGAATTTCTCTCTCCTTTGAAATACTAGTAGTCTTTTAATTACGTCTTAAAATTTTGTACTTTCTTCCCCAAAGTTGGACTGTGCTCTGTGTGTGTGTGTGTGTGTGTGTGTGTGTGTTTCTATCAAAGGTAGCTAACTGCTATTTTTAAGACTCTCAGCCAGGCACTGTGGCACATATCTGTAATCCCAGCAATTTGGGAGGCCAAGGCAGGAAGATATCAAGTTTGAGGCCAGAGGTCTTAGTAAGACCCTGCCTCTCAATAAATAAATGAATAAATAAATAATATAAAAAGGGCTTAAGGTGCAGCTGAGTGGTATAGTACTTACTGAGCATGTGTGAGCCCCTTGGCTCACCCCTCATCCACTACTGCAGAAAAAATTCTCACCTACCTTCTGTATTTTGCCCCATCTTCTCCAGCTGGTCCCAGTGATGTTCTCTATCCCAACACTGACTCCTGGCAGACTCCTCTTTTTCAGTTTCTGGTGTTTTGTGGTCAGTAAATCAGTATAATTTTAGAGAAGGCAGAAAGGGGAAACATTGTGCAATTCTTTTATTATTCCTAATCTCTCCCCCTTAAGAAATAAATCTGGGAAGAAATAAGAAGGTGCAGTGGAAAAGGCCAGCGAAGACTGCTGTACTTCTGCTAAGAGAGGATATTACTGACAGCTGGGCTGAGGTGTTGGCCCCAGAGTGACCATGAAGGGCCAATAGCTCTTTCCTAAAATTCCTCCCACATCCCACCTCTGCTACTTCTGTAGGCTGACAGAGTTGAAGGCATACATTTAGGAGCCCCAGGGCCATGGTTGATTGTAGTCCATCAACAGATGCTGTATCAGCCCAGAACTGCATTGTGTGGACAAATTAATAGCTACTTTTTATTTCTTTGTGCATTTCTTTTTACTTCATAGTGATACACACCTATTCTTGGATTGGCTGAGTTATGATGTCAAACAGGTTAGTATAAATATTCTAGCTCATACACAAATTGTCCACTGCTTCCTGTGTATCAACACCTCCATCTAAATGAGAGCCAAATATATTGTTATTCTCATCTCTGTAATTATTCCTGTTTCTAAAATAGACATCATATGTAATAGCACTAAAAGCAAAAGAGATAGTATTTCGTATAAGCCAGGATCTGTTCCAAGTGTTTTATAATATTGATTCACTTAATACTCATAATAAGTCTGAGGGAGTTATTTTTATCAGCCTCATCTGACAGGTGAGAAAATGGGCAGAGAGAGGTTCAATAACCTCCCAGTCTCTTGCCAGTAATTGGTGGTGGATCTGGGATTCAGAGTTGGACTCTGGAGTCTGAGTTTTCAATCACTACAATTTTTATCTGTATATAATCCATCAGTATCCAGCACAGAGTGTTCAACAAATGATTGCTTAATAAAAGGCTGAGTCAATTCTTCTAAGTGAGGTTGTTAAAATTGGGATCATAGCAAGGATTTTAAAATAATCAGGTATCTCATTTGATACATTTTCAATCTGTCAGGAAACTGAGACTTAGGAAGTTCAAGAGCTCTCATGCCTGAAGTAGGCCGGAATTCAAAGTCATGTTTTGATTACCTATCCAGGGCTTTGTCTGATATACAGGAGGCCTTTCCACTACTCGTTCTTAGAAGAGTAGCCCCTGGAGTTTAGAGCTCCCTAGTTCTTCCAGTGGCTGCAATACCTGCTCTCTGAGTCACTTACACAGTGGATTGGCCAAAGACCTTATTTCAATTTATTTTACATAAGAAGGGATTAATTCAGGGGGAGGCCTGTGGGACCCACCAGTGGAACCTATGGGTGTTCATTGTCCCTCAGGTTGTTGTTGTTGTTATTAGGTGCCATCGAGTCAGCATCCGACTCACAGCAACCCTAGGTACAACAGGCGAAACTCTACATTGTCAGGGCTTCCCTGCTGTTCATAGGGTTTTCAATGGCGGATTGATTTTGGGGAGTGGGTTACTGGGTCTGTCACCCAAGCTTACAGCACCTGGTGTTCCCAGGCAGCCTCCCATCCAAGTACTAACCAGGCCCAACCCTGCTTAGCTTCCAAGATCTGATGGGATCGGATGCCACAGGGCTATGGCTGCGGGCCGTCCCTCAAATGGCCCTCACTAAACCTCATCCAAACGCTTGATGCTCAAATCAAAAGTGGGAAAGTCTAGGTTCTTTTCCTGGCCCAACAACAACACTGTTCTCTTGAATCATTTCCATTTGCTGCAAAAGGGGAAGAGGAGAAAAATCAGAGCCAGCTCCTCAGCCTCTAATCCTGTTTTCCAACAATGAGGCAATAAGCTACGTGGTCCCTCAGAAACACTGAAGCTTCTGGGCTCCTCCAAAAGATCACTAAGGTAAATGTCCATTGCAGGTGACCCCTTTGCCCTTTGGCTTTAATGACAAATCTCAGCAATCCTTGAATTAATATATAACTTTAAACGTTTAGAACATAATGACCCAATTGACGGACTTCATCAGATATAATGGAGAGAGTTTTGGTTTGCAAAAAAAGGCACTAGAGTTTTGGTTTATGAATAAGAAGCTACCATTCCCATGATTTCTGCCAAGTCCCATCGCTTGACTATTTCCTTCTTGCCAGTGAAACTAAAAGCCTGTCTGTGTACCTCACATGGCTTCAATGATGATAGGAGACAGAGTGCTTAGTTGGCATTATTTTTGTATTCTTTCACACAGATATAGGCTTTATTCTCAATCACACTTAGTGAAATGCTTCATATTTTCATCACACTGTTCTCCTTAGGAAACAACAAATGGTTAATTCACAATATTTGTAAAGAGAAAAAATAACTGTGGGAGATTTTACGAGGTGGCTTTTTATCCAGGCACAGCACTCCAGGCTTTGTTTGGAGAAAAGTTTTTCACAGGATATTTTCCCCCAGATAGCACTTTGGTGCCTTGACAGACTTCTGTGGGGAGACACTCTGTGGTGGCTTTTCCAGCCAAGTCGTTACATTTTTGTTCTTCCCATTGATTTCAGGGAAAGAGACTTGGACTATAGCTCAAAGTGGTCTTTTCAATCTCAGCTCCATTCTGCACCACCACATGCAATCTAATAATCAAGATGGATAAATTCTTAGTTATTGAAGGTTAATTGTAGAAGAGCTAGGAAACATGTAAGTCAAAAAATTGATCACCAAAGTCTACCACCAAAGAGATTCCCTGTTGTAATATTGGTGAATTTACTCTCAGATAACTTTTTATATAAGTACTTCTCAAAAGTATTGAGTGTCCGTGTGTTTTGCAAATACAAAATCATATTACCTGTCTTATTTTGAGGATGTTTTCTTTTCACCTAAGAACACATATGTCATATATTACACGTTCTCCAGAACAGTTGTCCATAAACAGGGTAATCAATAAACAGACTATGCTGCACTTTTACAATGGAATAGTAATCAGCAATAGAAAGGAATGGGTCAAAACAATATGAACACATCTCAAGAATAAGCTTAGTGAAAAAAGTTTTAATCAGAAAAGTATACTTGTATAAAGCCATTCACATGAAGTTGTAGAGCAGGCCAAGTTCAGTTGTGATGGAAAATGATTGGACCAGTGGTTGTGTGGCAGGATGAGGCAGGAAGTGAGGAAGGAGCAGGAGAATTTTCTGGGGCAATTGTAGTGTTGGGCATCTTGGTAAGGGTTTAGGTTACAAAGGTACACATATTTGTCAAAGCTCATCTAATGGTCCATTCAAGATTTGTGTATTTTATTTATGTAAATTTTACCTAAAAACCAATAAATATTGAACACTAGTTATGATACACATACTGAAAATACTTAGGGGAAAGTGAACTGATATGCGTATCTTATTTTTAAATGCATTTTTAAAAATGGACCAATGGCTGGCTACAGCAACCAAATATAATAAAAGAATTATATAATCTATGTGAGTGTAGTTACATGGGTGCCCTATGTATAATTCATTCAAGTTTTCACTGGAAAATTTTAATGTTCAAACTTCAGTGAAAGAAAGAACACGTCTGCATGCCAAATATGCTTCCTCAGCATATTGAAGGTCTGATTAAATCAATAATGCCTACAGAATGGAATATAATTAAATCACTGCTAAACACATAGGTTGTTAAAAATTATGGTATATTTTATAATTAGGCATTTAGACACTTATTAGATTCTTAGGATAAAGTCCTGTGAGTTAAGGATTTAGCTCCTATTGCTCTATTTTCCTCCAGAAGATGTGGGAGTTTTTTTGTCTCTTACTAAAGGTAAGAAATCTACTTCCTTATATTGCCACAAAGATTGAGTGGTGTTCTTTCACTTTTGTTAATCAGTTTGATATTTTTCACTGAATATGGTCATAATTTACTTTTTTGATTTCTTCCTCAGATCTTCAGGAGCAAGGAGAAAAATGATTGAAAAGAAAAGAGAGGAACCAGGCATAGGGGTGCATTCCTATAATCCCAGCATTTAAGAGGTTGAGGCAGGAGGACTGATGTCAATTTTAGGCAAGCCTGTCTACATACCAAATTCCAGACCAGGCTGGGCTACACAGTAAGACCCTGTATTAAAAAAAAAAGAAAAAAGGCAAAAATAAAATACCCACATAAAGAAAGAAAAGGAAAGAAATGAAAAAAAAGAAAAGGAGAGAATTTTCAATATTCACTGTTGAACTTCGAAGATCTGCATCTCAGACATCTGAGTCCTAATATGTCGACAACCTATTTTCATGATTCAAAATGGAATCAAAACTTAATGAGAGCTTAACTGAAAGCAAAAATCAGTTTCTACTTAGTCTACTAATATTTTCTTTCTGATTTTTCCCATGATTGCCTATGTTGTTGCTGGTGTTAGGTGACATTGAGTCTAATCCGACTTTCAGCGACCCTATGTACAGCAGATCGAAACACTCCCCCATTCTGTGCCAGGCACATGATCTCATTTATGTTTAAGCCCATTGTTGCAGACACTGTGTCAATCCATCTGATGGAGGGCTTTCCTTTTTTTCATTGACCTGCCACTCTCCCAAACATGATGTCTTTCTCCAGGGATTGGTCTCTCTTGACTACATGTCCAAAATATGTAAGATGCAGTCTGGCCATTCTTGCTTCCAAGGAGCACTCTGGTTGCACTTCTTCTAGGACAGATCTGTTGATTCTTTTGGCAGTCCATGGTATATTCAATAACAGTCTCCATCACCATAATTCAAAATGCTTTTGAATTATGAATGTATATAGGATATAAGATTATAGGAGCTGTTTACCCTTCGTGCCATTATCTCACTATGCTCTGAAAATGATAATTTGGTAGTCACAGGGCTATCACTTTTGAGTTAACAGCAAGCTGTACAAAAACTCCAGGATTTTCAAGATCTGGTCAGTTATATGCAAATTGCTAAAAATCTATACAAGAGTGGTGGCACAGACGTTTGATTCCAGCAGCTACAGAGGGTGAGGCAGGAGGACTGTGAGTTCAAGGCCAAAGGCCACCTGAGCAAATTAGTAAAACCCTATCTCAAAATAAATAAATAAATAAATAAATAAATAGTGGTGGGAATGCAGCTCAGTGATAGAGCACTTGCCTAACATGTGCAAGGCTCTGGGTTCAACTTTCTACTACTGCAAAACTAAAACTAAAACTAAAATAAAAAATAAAATAAAATAAGCCCATACAATCTGTATTGGGAGAGGACCTGGCAACCCACTCCCAAAAATCAGCTTGCCATTGAAAACCCTATGGATATCAGAGAAGCACTGACAATAGCGTTTTGCCTGTTGTACATAGGGTCATGAGGAGTTGGACACTGACTCGATGGCACCTAACAACAACAACAACTCAATCTATATAGGAATTCAATGTGCCAGAACAGATAGCACAGAAACAAAACACTCCCTTTGCCACTTTTCTTGTCCAGCTTGTTGTGGTATAGACTACAGTCCCATTTTATCCCTTTCTTTGGCTCTTTCAGCAATGGATAAAACCACTGAAGCCACTCAGCAGACAAACAGGCCAGCTCACGAGCCCAGAGGGCAATTTCCCTTTCCCAGCAGCAGCACATGGCTCTCCCTGGACTTTCCAGATGACCTTTATAGCAGCAGCTGAGGTCCTGAATCGTTTGTACTCTGACAGCCTGTCTAAGCAACATGATAACACAGCATTGCCCTATCGAAAAGCCTGAGGTTCAAACTTCAGCTCTCTGTTTCCTCTGGTTTTGATTTGAACACTAGAGAACTTTATTTTTGAATATCAGTGAGCATGGGTGTGGGTTCATTCCTCACGTGTGTGTGTTTACAAGCATTTTACAATTTCTAAAAATGGTATCAAGTGCCAAACAATCTCACAGCAGTATTCCAAGATCAGCTGCCAAATGGGTCAATTTCATACATTGTAAAATCACTTTGATCAGTTCTTTATAGAAGTTGATACTGTTGGCTCCCTCTTGGATTTTCATTTTCCTCTCTAATTTCCTTGTCCTTGCACTTTCTAGTTCCTATCTACCATCAGTTGCTTTACACAGAAGATACAGAAATGTAGAAAATGAAAGACTAAAAAAAGCTACAAGAAATATAGGAAACAATTTTTAAATGATAAAATATGTCTTTCCTTATCTGTAGAAAACTAGAATTTATTTTTACATGATAAAATTTCATTCACCTTCAAAGTACTCTCTGATGCAATATACTGATTGAGTTTTTTTTTACTGCTCAAAATAGGTTATGAACTAGTCAACTTTGATATCTTTTAGTATTTATGCCATTTTTTGTTTCACATCCTCCACATTAGCAAAACGTTTCCCTTTGAGAACTTTTTTCATCCAAGGAAACAAAAAAAGAGTTGCACACGGTGAGATCTAATGAATATGGAGAATGGAACACAAAGATCCTGTTGCTTTGGGTCAAAAACTGCTGAACACTCATCAAAGTGTGTTAGATGCTTTGTCCTCGTGGACGAACCAGATACTAGTTTTGAGGATATTTCTTCCAAAATTCAGCCTTTCACAAAACTCAGCTGGCACACTGATGCAGATGGCCGAATACTCATTTAGCAGGGGAAATTACAAGGGGCCCACCCTCCAGAACAGGATTCTGGTTTTGGAGGAGGAGGTCATAAATATGAATGGAATACATTCTCCAATCCAAAGACAGATATTGGCAGACTAGACTTGATATAGCTGTATTATTTTTTACAAGAGACTCATTGTAGATCCAAAACACAAATCATGGTTAAAAGTGACAAGAAGGGAAAAGATATTCTATGCAAATAGTAAAACTAAAGAAAGTAGAGGTAATCAACACACCTATAGCCACCTTATTTTTGACAAAGGAGCAAAGCAAGTAAACTGGAAAATGGACAGCCTTTTCAACAAATGGTGCTGGGAAACATGGTCATCCACATGCAGAAAAAATGAAAGTGGACCCTCATCTCTCAATATACATGAGAGTTAACTCAAAATGGATAAAAGATCTCAACAGAAAACCAGAAACTTTAAAACTTATAGAAGGCAAGATAGGCAATACACTCCATCATATAGGCATAGGAAAGTATTTCCTTAATAGGACTCCAATTGCTCAAGAAATTGCAACAAGAATAGATAAATGGGATCACATGAAATTAAAAACTTCTGCACAGCAAAAGAAACAATTAACAGAGTCAAGGAAACCCCCACAGAATGGGAAAAGATTTTCACATTTTATACATCAGATAAAGGTCTAATTACTAGAATTTATAAAGAACTCAAGAAAAAAACTCCCAAAAAAACAAATAACCCAATACACAAATGGGCAAAGGAACTGAGTAGACAGTTCTCAAATGAAGAGGTCCATAAAGCCATGAAACACATGAAAAAAATGCTCAGTATCCCTAGCCATTAGGGAAATGCAAATTAAAATAACTCTGAGATTTCACCTTACACCGGTAAGAATGGCCAAGATCAATAAAACAAATAGCAACAAATGCTTGTGAGGTTGCAGTCAAAAAGGAACACTATTACACTGTTGGCGGAGCTGTAACTTGGTCCAGCCACTATGGAAATCAATATGGAGATATCTTAAAAACTGAAAATAGATCTACCATATGACCCAGCTATAACACTACTGGGAATTTACCCAAAGGAAGATGGGTCATCATACCACCAAGACACCTGCATCTCCATGTTCAATGCTGCACTTTTCACAATAGCAAGGATATGGAATCAACCAAAGTGCCCTTCAACAGAAGAATGGATAAAAAAACTATGGTACATATACACGATGGAATACTACTCAGCAATCAAGAAAAGTGAAATAAGGTCATTTGCAGCAAAATGGATGGAATAGAGAAAATTACTTTAAGTGAATGAACCCAAGCTCAGAAAGAGAAACACCACATGTTCTCACTCATATGTGGGAGTTGAATCAAAATTATAAGGAGGAAACATCCTATTCCAAGGTCGGATCAAAATAAAATGGAAAAAAAAAAAGCTAAGAATGGTGTCAATATAAATGGTCTAGAAAATGCATGCAATTGTTCTGACAAGATAATAACAAAGTTCTCTACAGGAAAAATTTCTATCTTAAACAGAACTGGGACTCAAGTACATATAGAAAAATATTACCAAGTAAATGATGGAGAAGACTTAGATGGGGAGGGTGTGTGGGGGGAGGCATAAAAGAGGGTAAGGGGGAACCTATATGAATAATGTACATCAAAATGCATATATGTAAATGCCACAAAGAAAAGCATGTCAGAATGAATCACATTAATGTGTACATTAAAAAATATCCAAAGAAAGAAAGAAAGAAAGAAAGAAAGAAAGAAAGTAGAGGTAATTATATCAGGCAAAAAAGTCTTCAAATAAAAAGTGTTTCCAAGAGATAAAGAAAAGTATTACATATTAACAAAAGTTGGATACAGGAAGAAGGATACAATAATTATGAACCTTTATACATCTAATAAAAATATCAAAGTATATGAAGAAAAAATTGATAGAATTGAAGGAAAAATAATCTCATTCTAGTAAGAATGGGCAAGATTAACAAACAAATAACAGCAAATGCTGGTGAGGACATGGAGAGAAAAGGAAACTCTTTACACTGCTGGTAGGACTGTAAGTTAGAACAACTTCTATGAAAGTCAATATGGAAGCACTTTTGTTGTTGTGGTTGTTAGGTGCTATTGATTTAAGTCCAACTCAGCATACAATAGAATAAAACACTCCCCAACACCATGCCATGCCTGGCACTATTGTCAGTGCTTCTCTGCTATTCATAGTGCTTTGAATGGCTGATTGTTTTGGAATTGTTTAGAGGAGTGGAGTACTTACATCTTTCCCCCATTTTTGAGGTGCTAGGGATCAAACTCAGGGCCTCAGATTGCTGAGAGCAGCACTCAACCAACTGAGCTAAACCCCAGGCCCATGGAGGTGCTTTAGAAAACTAAAAATAGATCTACCATATGTCCAGCTATGTCATTTCTAGGAATATACCCAAAAGACGATAAATCATCATACCATAGGGACACCTGCTTGTCCATATTTAATGCAGTACACTTCTAATAGTACATGTCCATAAACAGAAAGTCGGATTAAAAAATGTAGTATATATACACAATGCAATATTATTCAGCAGTAAAGAAGAATGAAATTGTGTCATTTGCAGCAAAGTGGATGGAACTAGAGAGTATCATTTCAAGTGTAATAACCCAGATGCCAAAGGCAAAATGTTGCCTGTTTTCAGTCATATACAGGAGCTAAATCTACCTTAAGGGAAAAAAATTATACAAACACACACACACACACACACACACACACACACACACACACGTACAATCAGACTTATCTAAGAGTGGAAAACATAAGAAGACCCAATGTGAGGTAGGAGGGAATAGTGGGAGGGAGCAAATGATGGGGAAGAGGGTGGGCAAGGGGAAAAAATAGAGGGGTAAGGAGGGAGAGGAAAATGCAAAATACAGGATGCAACGCCATGAATATACACAAAAGAATGAGGATATAACTCTGAGCTGCATATGATTGTTATTACATGTTAATTAAAACTCTTACTTTTTTCTTTTTCTATCTATTCTGTTCTCTGAATTTTTTATGGAGATAGAAGAATAAAAAATACTGATTTGATAGTTTCATAATGGATATATCTACTAACTTCTTACTCTATACCCCACTAATATGTACAAATGAAATACTAATAAAAGATAAAGTAACCAAAAAAAAATTGAAGGGACAAATAGACACTTCTACAACCATAGTAGGAGACTTTAATACACCACTCTCAATATTGCATAGAATCACTAGACTGAACATATATAAGGAAACAGAGGGTTTAAATAACATGAAAGGCAACTAGATCAAACACAGATATACAAGCCATTTATCGTGATTTGAATATGAAATGTCCCCCCCCATATGAATATGAAATGAGAAACTGTGGAAGTTTTAGGGGGTGGAATCTAACTGGTGGAAGGCTCTGGAGGCAGACCTTTGAAGGTGATTCCTAGTCCAGTTCAAGTCAAGTTCTCTGCTCCTGGTCCACCGTGATGTGAAGACCCCTAGTATATGCTCCTGTTGCCATGGACTGAGCTTCTTGCCATACCTTCCCTGTCACTACAGACTGACATGACAAGCCAAAATACTCTGGTATTTCTGGGGTGTTTCTGCCAGGTATTTTGATCACAGTGATGCAAAAGTAACTAATACACCGCTCTACCCAATAATAACAGAATATACCTTCTTCCCATAAATATATAGAAAATTCTTTAGGATAGATCATATGTTAGGCCGTGAATTAGATCACAATAGATTTTAGAAAGACAGATGTTCTACCAAGCATATTCTTCTGCCACAATTTTATGGAATTAGAAATCAGTAACAGCAAACTGGAAAATTTACAAATTTTCAGAAACTAAACAACACATTCTTAAACAATGAATCAAAGAAGAGATCACAAGAGAAATTTAAAAATACTTAGAGACAAATGAAAACAAAATGACAATGTATCAAAATTTATGGGATACAGAAAGCAATGTTGAAAGAAGTGTATAGCTATACATACTTATACTAAAAAAATAAGGAATAGCTGGGCACCATGGTGCATGCCTGTAATCCAGCCACTCAGGAGGTGGAGGCAGAAGGATCTTGAGTTTTGAGGTCAGAGGGTCTACATAACTTAGAGAGACCCTGTCACAAGATTTAAAAAGTTTAAAAAGTGCTTGGGGTGCAGTTCAGTGGTAGGGTGCTTGCAGAGTATGTGTGAAGCCCTGGGTTCAGCCCCCAATACCCTCTAGAAAAAATTAAAAAATAAGAAATATGTTTACCCTGGTTAGGACATTACACAATGTATACATGTATTCAAACATCACATATTGTTGTTGTTGTTGTTAAGTGCTGTTGAGTCGGTATCTGACTCATAGCGACCCTGCATACAACAGAGGAAACACTATCATCAGTGCTTCTCTGCTGTTCATAGGGTTTTCAAGGGTGGATTGATTTTTGGGAGCAGTTTGCAGGTCCTTTTCCCACAAACATCACATAATACTCCATAAATATGTATAATGTTATGTGTCAATTGAAAAACAAAAAATAAGAAAAAATCTCAAACCTACAACTTAACTTTACAACTTAAAGAACTAAAAAAAGAGTACTCTAAACCTAAAGATAGCAGAAGCATTGAAAGCAGAGTCTTAAAAAGACACTTGTACAGTATTCATAGCAGTATTATTAATGATAGCTAAAATGTGGCAACCTATGTCCATCAACAGATTAATGAATTAGCAAAATGTCATACAAACAAAGAAATGTTATTGCTCTTTTAAAAAGAAGGAAATTCTGACATGTTACAGCATGGACGAACCTTGAGGACATTATACTAAATGAAATAAGACAGTCAAAAAAAGAAAATACTGTGATTCTATTTATATCGGATATATAGAGTAGTCAAATACATAAAGACAGAAAGTAGAGTGACAATTGTAAGTGGCCAGAGGCAAGGGAGAATGGGCAGTTATTGTTCAACTGATATAAAGTTACAGTTTTGCAAAATGAAAACAGTTCTGGAGATGGATGATGAGGATGGTTGCGCAATAATAATGTGAATGTGCTTCATATCCATGGATGCGAAAGTGTTTAGGACAGTAAATTCCATGTGTATTTTAACAGAATAAAAAAATGAAAAGAAAATTTTCTGAGAAATGCATATTTCAATTCCAAAGTAAAGTCTCTTTATATTTCCCTGGGAATAACACAGATGTTGAGGGGAAAGGGGACCTTTATCACATAAAAGCTAGGCTCTCATGTTGGATGAAATCATTACTTAGCCACGCTGGGCTTTGTATCTCCAACTTTAAACACTCTGCAAACAGGGTTATTTATAAGATTACATTCGGATATGGAAAAAAAAACCCAAATACATGACAGCCTAGAGAGGAAAAACTAGTATTTCAGCACCTGACATTTTTATCTTATGTGTTTACATAAAGTGCTTTTTTTCTCAAAGAGTATCCAAACTTGGAAAATAATTTCCCATAGATAGTTGTGATTGGTTTAAAATGCAAGGCACAGTTTTCACTATCATTTTTTAATGTGAGAATATTAACAATTTGCCTGCAGCCATAGCCCTGTGGGATCCGATCCCGTCAGATCTCCGAAGCTAAGCAGGGTTGGGCCTGGTGAGTACTTGTATGGGAGACCACCAGGGAACACCAGGTGCTGTAGGCTTGGGAGAGGGACCTGGCAACCGGCTCTCAAAAACCAGTCCACCATTGAAAACCCTATGAACAGCAGAGAAGCACTGACAATAATGTTTCCCCTGTTGTACGCAGGGTCACTGTGAGTTGGATACCAACTCGATGGCACCTAACAACAACAACATTAACAATCCAGCCTCATTTATTTTCATGAGAGTAGGTTGAGCTTCCATTAACAAATTGAAGTGTTAAATGCCTCCTTGACTTTTGAACATAAAACACAAGAGTCTCAGGGTCTTCCTAAATCAGATTCAATAACTTTGGAAAGAGAGATGTCCCTAGAGACAACTTCTTCTGGGCTATCTAATCATCTTCAGATTTCTCCAATAAAGAAACATGCTACTGATGTTCAAAACAGTACTGTAGTGATATTAAAGGGTTAAGAGATTCATAGGCTATGGTTGACCTGAGTTTGTTATTAATGGCTGATCACATGGTTTTTGGCAGGCCAAGTGGTGACATTGGTTTCCAGGAGAGAGGATGTTTTGGAAAATGATAATCTATGTGACTATCTGTTCCAGTCCATTCTGTGTTGGCAGATCCTCCCTTCCTACCGTCTATTTCCTTTGGTTTGGTTTAACTTATTTTTTAGTAATGTCAGTTCAAGTTCTTTTCTAGACTCTGGGAAGGGATTTTCACTTTTTGTTTAGCATCAGATGAGATTTTACTGAAAAACCTCAAACCATATTAAATTTGATCATTCTGAAATATGCCATTGACTTTGAATTCCAGGGATTTGCTTAAATATTGCCTCTTGGTCCAAATTTTCCTTAAAGGAAATAGATAATTTTTCAGCCTCCAAATTGCCAGACCAAAGTGGATAGGTCTTTATGAGGAGGCTGCTAGTGAGAGTTCCTTTCATTAATTCTAAAAGATTTCTGTTAGTTAGAGACACAATCTCTGGTTACAAAATCTCCAAGTCATCAGAACTAAATCTGGGTCTACAGGATAGGAACTGTGATATTTGTAAGTCTTATAATAATATCCTTTCCCTTGTGTCCCAAGCCCACAAAAGATATGGAGAGGAATCCATGAGACCACAATTGGATTAATCATCTGTCTAATTTTCACTTACCAATTTATTGGGAACCTGTACATCATCATGACAGAGTAGAGAGGACAGAGTCATAGGTGAGTTCAAGACCCATTACCTGAAGCTGGCAATCAGGTTCTGGAAACATTATGTTTTCCCACCATTTCCATCTCATCATTGTGAGGAAATAATATATTAGAACAGCATCTCCTGTCATCATGACATTGAAAAGACATAAGGCCATGTGCAGTCACCTTCAGTATACAAGACCTAAGAGATGTTGAGCATGACCTGCCTAAGTAGGGATAATTTGTGGGCAAATTTCTTTACTTCTGTGGAGCCTTGAACACTTCAACTGTGATGTTACCTATCATTCAAAGTGATTACAGATTTGGAATAATAAATATATGATATATGTGTGGATGTTAGATGCTTCAGCTTAAACACTTAACTGCTATCATGGTGTCAAAAATGATCCTGGAAATTAGATTTTGCTATTTTTTTTTAATATTCCTAATTATCACACAAATGATTTGTCCCGTGTAACTTCAGTATGACCGGGCTAGAGGCAGGGGCCAGAGGTATGGCACTGTAGCACCTCCCTAAGCTCAGATAAGTGCTAGGGGGCAGTCACATATGATCCCACAATAGCAATTAAAGTTGCATGTCATTTTCTATAATTTATGGTTGATCTCATGAAAATTGTTCACCTTAAAGTTTTTAGGATCTCCATATTATGAAAGGAGAAGAAAAATTTTTGTTATGTTTGCTTTAGTTTTATTTTATTGTAGTTTTTAAAACCTGGGAAAACTGGTTAGAATTTTGTAAATACCTTAAGAAAAATTTCTTATTTTTTGATGATTATTGCTATACAAATAGATGTTATATTAACAACTTTTGAAAGGCATTTTAGTTCATATAACAACAGACTTAAACCTGAAAAACAAATATCTTAAACAATAAAAGGTTTTTTGTTTTGGGATCATGGATGACCCCATGAACAAATATCCATCAATTAAGTTGACAATATCAGTTAATTTTTAATTCAGACATTTACACATATATAATGTTCTTGTACAACCAGTGGAGTAGGACCTCAAGATGTCCACTGTCACCGGGTCATGGTGCCAGGTCTCTTTGCTAGACACCTGTGTGTATTGTTATTATATTAATCTTAGGTACCTTTGATTTTCTGAACCTCTTTACTCACCCTTAACCCTGGTCCTCATAACCCCAAGATCAACAAGAAGTATCAATATAGAAGAAGAGAAAAGGCCTATAAACATTGCTTAAATGAAAATCTAGATGGCATGATCCTTTTGCCCTACTTGGCCCTTATACTTAGTTTATTAGCCTACTACTTCCCTTTCTTCTTGTCCCACTTCTAATTAATTTCGTAAACTTAATTTAGACTATGAGCTTCTCTGAGGTGCCTTCCAGACCTACCATTGCATCAAAGCAATTTGTCATATGACAACTAAGCTTCCTATTATAATTATGTATTTATGAAGAGGGATTTAACTAGTAGATTGTAGAATAAACTACTACCAGGAAAAATCACAAATCATCCCAAGGTTAACTTCACAAGTTAATAAGACAATATGTGTGGATTGGCAGGGTAGTAAATGATATGCTTATTTTAGTACAGATTGTTGATTTATGGTAGTAGATGAGTTAGAGAAAGTCTGATAATAATTTTCTAGGGTTGGTTCTGGTTTTATAAAAGGTTATAATCTCCTATTCATTCATTCCCCTCAGTGTAAGATAATCATTATTTATGTCTTAAAAGCAATATCTTAGAAGTACGTGTTAAAATATTACCTAGTCCATTTTGTGCACTGTAAAAAAAATTACTTGGGCCAGGTACTGTGGCACATGCTTGTAATCTCAGCTACTTGGAAGGCTGAAGCAGGAAAATCATAAACTTAAGGCCAGAGGTAGCCTATCAAATTAGCAAGACCCTGTCTCAAAATATAAAACAAAAAGAGGGGCTGTGGATGTCACTCAGTGGTAGAGCACTTGTCTAGCATGCACAATGCCCTAGGTTCAACCCCTCAGTGCTGCAAAAAAGGTGGGGGGAGGGAGAAAAGAAGACAAAAGAGAAAGAATGAAGAAAGGAAAGGAAAGGAAGAGAGTAAGAAAGAAAGAAAGAAAGAAGGAAGGAAGGAAGGAAGGAAGGAAGGAAGGAAGGAAGGAAGGGAAGGAAGGAAGAAAGAAAGAAAGAAAGAAAGAAAGAAAGACGGACCTGAGACTGTGAGACTGGATACTTGATAATGAAAAGAAGTTTACTTTAGCAGAAGTTTTGAAAACAAGGAAGTTCAAGATTCTTGAATCAAGAACATTTGACCAGCATCTGATCAGCTTCTGGTGAGGGACTCATGCTACAACACAACATAATGGTAAAGTAGAAGGGGAAGTTCATATGTGCAAAGAGTAGGCACACATGCAACAGAGGCTGAATAGAGGGCCAGGTTTGCTTTGTAACAACCCACTCTCAAGTACTGATTCATTCCCAGGAGAACCAATCCAGTTACATAGGAAATAAATATTAAGTCCTCTTCAAAGATCCCACCACCTTTTGACACCAATTACATTAGTGCCCAAGCTTCAAGCATGTGTTACAGTACTTTAATAATTAAAATCTCCCCAAAACAATTGTTTCATACATATGATCTACTTTTATGTTTGAGCCCACAGTTGTAGTTATTATGTTTCTTCTCATTCTGAGTCATGCCACATAAGCAAAAGAGGTCCCAGGAACTCTACTCCATTCCCACCATTAAGGTCAATTCTGCATTGAAGATGTAACTCTTCCCCAGTCGTTTCTTTCATGCTTTCCAGCCTTGGGGGCTCAATTCCTACCACTATAACTGGCAGTGCTTCTCTACTATCCATAGGGTTTTCAACGGCTAATTGCTTTGGGAATAGGGCTACCAGGTCTTTTTCCCTAATCTGTCTTAGTCTGGAAGCTCAACTGAAATGTACCCCCAAGGGTGGCCCTGCTGGTATCTGAAATACTGGTGGCATAACTTTCAACATCAAAGCAACACACAAGCCTCCACAGCATGACAACTGACAGGAATCATTCCTTATCAAACTCTAATTAAAATATTACACAATTTGCTATTTTTAAAACTTCTATTCTTAGTTCATCTGATTCCAAACTCTTCCTATTGTAGAATAAAATGAAAAGAATGAAAGAATTTACATTTTTTCAAATTTAATGTCTCTTTTAAATTTTATCATAAATGTTGGTAGTTTATAGAGTAGTAAGTCATTTTCTATATCCATTATGCAACTGGGGCTGGGATTTAGCTCAGTTGGTACAGCGCTGCGCTGCAGTCTCAGAGGTCCCGAGTTCAATTCTCAGCACCACAAAAATGGGAGAAGGACCTGGCAATCCACTCCCAAGGCAATCCCAAAAACAGTCAGCCATTGAAAACCCTATGAGGGTCGTTATGAGTCGGATACCGACTCAATGGCACCTAACAACAACATTATGCAACTATTAAAGTATTTTTGCTTACACATTCATCATACATATTTTATAGAACTGTATAAAAAGAGAAGAAAAAAGAAAGAATTTTAATTATTATGTAATAAAATTGTGTGCAATCATGGGATATATTCTCATTGATATTTTCCGTTCTATTCTTTTCCATGCATTCATATAGTTGTCTCTATATTTTGAGATTTTCCTCTGCCTCTTTATCCCTCTACATTATTTCCCCTCCCCTTTCCTCCTTTCCCAATGTCCCCTTTCACCTACTCCTTTCCCTTCTACGGATATTGTTAATTTTTATATATCTGAATATGTATAATTTTTGTTCCTTTAAGATAGATTTAGCTCCCCCATGAGTGAGAATATATGGAATTTCTCTTTGGGGGAGTGGGTACTTCACTTAAAATGATGTTCTCCAGTTCCATCATTTTGCTGAAAATGATATAATTTCACTCTTCTTTACTGATGAGTAATATTCCATTGTGTGTATATGCCACAATTTTTCAATCCACTCCTCTATTGATGGATATCTTGGCTGATCCTATACCCCTGCAATTTTGAAGAGTGCTGCATTAAATATGGAAGTGTAGGTATGTGGTATGATAACTTATCTTCATTTGGGTATATTCTCAGAAGTAATACAGCTGGGTTATATGGCAATTCTATTCTTAGTTTTCTAAGGTAACTGCATATTGATTTCAAAAGTGGCTGAACTAACTTACAGTCCCACTAGCAGTGTATAAGTGTTCCTTTTTCTCTGCATCCTCATCAGCATTTATTATTTATTTTATTAATCTTGGCCACTCTTATTGGAGTGAGATGGCATCCTAGTGTTGTTTTATTTGCATTTCCCTAATGCCTAGGGATATTGAGCATTTTTTCATGTATTTATGACCATTCATACTTCTTCACTTAAGAATTGTCTGTTCAGTTCCATTGCCCACTTATTTATTGAGTTGCTATTTAGGTGTCTGATTTCTTAAATTCTTTGTATATTCTGGAATTTAATCCTCTGTCAGATGCATAGGATGCAAAGATTTTCTCCCATTCTATGGGCTCTACCATTACTCTGTTGTGTCCTTTGCTGTACAGAAATGTTTTAGTTTCACATAATCTCATTTATCTATTCTTGGTGCAGTTTCCTAGGCAATTGGAATCTTGTTAAGGAAATGCTTGCCAGTGCCTATGTGTTGGAGTGTGCTCCCTATCTTTTCCTCTAGGAATTTTAAGGTTTCCAGTTTTATGTTGAGATGTCTGATCCATTTTGAATTGATTTCACCCAGGCCTACTTTCATTCTTGTGCATATAGATATCCAGTTTTCCCAGCACCATTTGTTAAAGAGGTTATCTTTTCTTTAATGAATGTCCTTAATTTCTTTGTCAAAGATCAGGTGGCTGTAGTTGTGTGGATGTATCTCTGGGTCTTCAATCCTGTTCCAGTGATCTTTATGTCTATTTTTGTGCCAGTACCAAGTGTTTTTACCACTATGGCCCTGTGGTATAGTTTGAAATCAGATATTGTGATACCTCCTACACTGTTTTGTTGTTTAGGATTGTTTTAGCTATACATTGTCTTTAAAGTTAAAACTTAATCCATGAATTTTGTAGATTTTCCTCACTACTATTGTATCTACAGATATAGTATTCAAACAATCTCATCACATATTGACTAGATACCTATTCTGAAGCATCTGTACTTCTACAACACCTTCTATTTTCCTTTTCTTAAACAGTATCTGTAGTCTGAGATACTTATGGCAAGAAATCAACACAAAAATAAAATATTTAATAGTAACTTGGTTTACAACAGTAGTTCTCAAAAATTGGCACTTGTACCAGCTGAATCAGCATCATTTGGGAACTTGTTAGAATTGCAGGTCCTTGGATCCCTCTCCTAATCTACTGGGCCAGAAACACAGTGCAATCTACTTGAACAAGATCTCCAGGCAATGTTGACTCTACTAAAATACGGACCTTCTGGGAATTCTTCCAATTGCTGAAGATGTCTTTTTGAATTATGCATTATAGAACTGCAGAAATAGAACTAGGAAGGGTGCAGAGATCCATTGTGTCCACCATGGTAGGGATCTGAGCTAAGCCTCCACTGATCACCTGATCTCCATAAGCCCCTATTCTGTTTAGGGCCACAATGACTACTGTGTCTCCTAGAATTAGTGTCAATTCAGAACCAATGTCCAGTATCTTCAAAATTTCTGGTTAATTACTTCATCCTAATGCATTCTCCACCTGAGTAGTGGTGTCATAGTAGGGATTCAGCCTTGGTTTCTGCTGGCATCAGATTGGTCACTCAGCAGTGGCTATAACCAGGTTGGCCTTGGTGAGTAGAAGTCTATGTTGCTTCCAGTTATTATACATTTTAAGTCTTTGAGGTATTAATGTCTAGTATGTAATTAAATTCCTTATTAATGGACAAGCTAAGTAACTTTTTCCAATTGATTTCTCCTTCAGATGTCCTTCCCTCTTTAGTCTGCCTTATCTAGCAAGTGTTTTTATTAAGATGGCTGCTGTCCAACATCTGGTTCTGAAAGGAAACTTCAGAAATCCATCAAAACACATTTTCTTGATTCACTGTGGGGTTTTGGGTGGGGAATAAGTTTAAACTCTGCATGAACCTAATGAGGATAAAATAAGCAAGAACAGAGAAATAAAATATTAGGTTGTGACTGTAGAAAACCAAAACTCTTAGGTTTATGCCCTGAGCCTTTCTTCTAGGGTAGCAGTATTGTTGGTTCCAAAGTAACTGAACTACTTGCTATTTGACTTACCTTGCACTGTAAATATAGGACACTCAGTATGTCATTGATATCCTGAAGTATCATTCCAGTCCTCCTTTTACCATTTTGGACAAGTGGTAAATTATGAACAAATGTAATGCCATTCATGGGATGTTCTTGCTGGGTGCTGTAGCGTTGGGTCTGACTAATAGCGACCCTATACACAAAAGAAAAAAAAAAGCTATACCTGACACTATACCATGCCTGGGACTATGTCAGTTATTCTCTGTTATTCATAGGGTTTTCAATGGCTGGTTGCTTAGGGATTGTTTGGGGAGTGGACTGCCAGATCCTTCTCCCATTTTTGCAGTGCTGGGGATTGAACCCAAAGCCTCAGAGTATGCATAGCAGCACTCTACCAGCTGAGCTAAATCCTAGCCCCTATATAGTTTATAAAATACACTCTCTTTCTCTTTTTCCCTCTCAATCTATGCTCAATTGAGCAGAACTGAACAGAAGCTAGCATTCAGTGTTGCATAAAAGAATAACAAATTGACCAACAAAGCTACAGAATATTCTGTAAAGGATGGAAAATACAGAATTTTATTACTGTATGCACACTAGATTCTTATTCCAGTTTCTCTTCTACTAAGATCATGTGTATAGGCATAACATATCTGAAGAAATGGGAGGCTGGAAATTGAGCAATCTATCATTTGTTGTTATTAGGGGCTATCCAGTTGGTTCAGACTCAGAGTGATCTATCATTTAGTGCTTGATAAAATACTTATGGATTCCTTTCCAAAGGTTAAAGTATAACTAATATTTGGTAATATACTTAGCATTGTTGTTGTTGTTAGGTGCCATTGAGTCAGGTCTACCTCATAGACCTATACACTATGTACAACTGAGTGAAAACGCTACCTTACACTGTGCTGTGCCTGGCACTATGTCAGTGCTTCTCTACTATACCAAGCATACTTGATAGCAATCTCCAAGTCCATGGTAAAGAAGAAGCACTGCATAATTTTATATTACCACTTTATATGACAAATTTTATGAACATTATTTTATTGAGTCTCTGATGCCATCAGTTGTAAAATGTATAATTGTTTTATATGCCATTGTTGTTGAGAAAGTCATAACATATTTTATGTCTGTTGAAAGAACTCTTTTAGGTATATTTAAACCTATATTCTTGTCATATATAACTCTCATACTTTTAGTGAAAGAAGATAGTAAGCAAAATAGCCTGCTGCTATGATTTGGATATGGTTTGAATGTTTTCCAAGGGCTGATGGGTTGGAAGCTTGCTCCCCATGGTGGCCGTGTTGGGAGACTGTGGACACTTTAAGAGGTAAGAACTAGTGGAAAGTCCTTAGTTCAGTTGGGGCATACTCTCAGAGGGACTGTGGGACCACACTTCCTCTTTGGCTTCCTCTCTCTTGATGTGATCTCTCCTTCTTGTGCACATTCCTGCTGTTATGCCATCTGATCTTAAGCCCTCACTAGAGGCTGAATGGGTTGGGCTTCCTGGTTTTGGACTTTCTTCCTCCAAACCTGTGAGTTAAATAATCCTTTTTCTTCATCAGTACCCAACTTCAGGTATTTCATTATAGTAACTGGAAAGAGACCAAAACATTTGCTTGCCATTCCTAAAACTTCTTTCCATTTAGAGTCCAACTTCTCTGAATCAGAGGTCTTGATGTGCATGTTTTCCATATAAAATCATTGCTAAGGACAAGAAGCAACCTGGCACTGTATCATGTATTTTTAAAAGTGTGCCAGTCTCATCTCCAGGATATTCTCCAAAACCACATATCTTCTTCTCAAATTTTGGTGCTGGCATAAAGAAACCTGACAAAAGAGGTCAATGGAGTGTTTTCAAGTAATTAAAATGAGCATTAAGCAATTTGTTGTCTAAAATGTGTACAGGTTCAGTTGTCCAGTCACACCATCAGGAACAACTACAAACTCTCCATTCTGATTGTCTATCTGTTCCTTTCATTCTTCTAGTGTATGTCTACAAAACGAAACAGGATATTGCATACTCAGTAAGTAAGGGAGAGCTCTTACCCATCAAGGTCAGAGAGCTTTTATCTAATCTCTCCTCATTTTCTCTCTTCCAGTAAATGCCGGAAGAGTTTCTTTATGGTCAGTGAAATATCTTTCCTACTTCATGTTCCTTTAAGAACCTCTACTCTGCCTGTGAATTCTTTGCCCCAAGTAACTATGTGATTGCTATGCCCAAATTCATTCATGTGCAGGCAATGTGTGACAACCTCATCATGATAGCAACCTGATAAGATGCTAACAGTCTTGTAGAATAGCACAGGGCTGCTAATTTTAGGTGTTAAATGTGAAAAAGTATGCATTTTAAAGATGTGAAAGAAAGATTTCTGTTCTATCTTTGATTTCCTCAAAGGCAGAGATCATGATGTATGCACCTCTGTAGTCTTGACAAATAATAGCAGCCTGAGTATTATTCAAGGATCAATAAATGTTTGTCAGATTAATAAAAGGGCTCACCTACAGCAAGCAAAATGTTGTAGTGCATATCAACTAAGTATGAATCTTCATTTTTGCTTTTCTTATATCAGAAAATCATGAGTATTTTAATCATGTTTTTCTTTAAATAAGAATACTTCCTTCCTATGGCAGTCATGAATTATGAGTAGAGATTTATATATGCCAAAATACTATTCTCAAAATTAAGGCTATGGCCTAGCAGAAAAATATATTTTACTAGCATATAAAAATAATCTAATTAAATGTAATTTTTCAAAACAGCTATAAAATGATTTACCAAAGACTCTCCAAATCTTTTATAACATTCAGTAGTTTCTCTTCTCTTTATTCTTCCTTCCTTCCTTCCTTCCTTTCTTTCTTTCTTTCTTTTCTTTTCTTTCTTTCGAAGTATCTGGAGGGTGAACCCAGGGCCTCATGCATGGTAGGCAAGTGCTCTACTACTGAGCTGCATTCCAGGCCGTTTTCTGTTTTGAGATAGGCTGGCACTAAGTTGTTCAGGCTGCCTCTGAACTTGAACTTGTGATCCTCTTGCCTCAGCTTCCAGAGTTGCTGGGATTACAGATGTGTGCCACAGTGCCCAGCTTCCCTGATTTCTTTCTTAGTGAGCCAGTCTTTTTTACACTCAGGTAAACCAATCCTTATCGGTGAGTTTGTGGAGAAAATTAATCAAGTTAACAAAACTCTTTGCCCACCCTACCTCAGATAACTTATTTCATCATTCAAACTCTTGTGAATGTGAATTTTAACTACTAAAATTGCTATTTGCAAAGAGAACATTCTCAATTAATATACCCAGTCTGGAACTAGAAAGAAGGCAGAAGCAACACAAATAACAGAAACAGGGAAATTTTTAGCATGAAAAATTAGTAATTAGCAAGGATTAACTACGAAGAGAAATAAGAAGCACTATAAAGAGCAAGCAGATATAAAAAGTGGCCACCAATTCTAGGCCTTTGGGGTGAACACTCAAGAAAAAAATAAACTTGGAAGAGGAAGAGCACCCTACTCTGCCCCCAAGCCAGACTGGGCTTGCCAGTGTCTGTTGACGCCTGGGGTGCCAGTCAGAGTCACTGGGAAAGGCATCACTAGCCTGCAGCAAAACACTGACAGGGCAGCTGCCCCAGTGAAGGAAGTCTCCCATGGCGAGGAAGGCATCTATGGCTGCTGCACTGCAGGATCAAGCAGGAAAACACCACAATGAGGAAGGAAAGCCCCTCCTTGCAGAGTCTCTGCAGCACTCTCTCTTGAAAAGGCTTAACATTGTACCAGACGGCTAAAGGAAATGTTTACAAAGTCCAGTCCCAGCATCCGAAAGCAGGGCAAGAAGGATGGATTTGGAGCAGAGAGAATAAATTAACAACTGGCATGACTTTAGCCTATACCTTGGTTTGCCTGCATAAAAACACCTCTAAATTTAGAGCCATCCAACACCTAGTATATAAGGAGGAGGCCAACACAATTTTAGAGATCATTGTCACTGTAAATTAATATTATCTAGTTTCATCTAGGCTGTGTTGCCCAGTAATACTTTTATATGTCCATATGATCACTTTCTCCATTTCATAAAATATCCATTTTCAAATGGTTTCTTCATATCTCCCCTTTTCAATCAGCTCCATTATTCTTAGTAAATTATCTAATTGTGTATTTTGTAGAAAATTGAAGACATCTTCAGAACGTTGCTGTCTTAGTATTTACTGTAAGCCTATGCACATCTGTGATCTGCCTTGCACCTCCCTTCTCACAGCACAATAAGTGCATTGTCCTCCTCTATCTTGCTTATTTTGTCACCTGTTCTCTGGACCCCATTCTTTCTCATATTTCCATGGACCATGTTCTGCCAGTTTTATCTTTATTTATCTTTCCTTTCCTATAATATTTCTAAAATAGAGCAGTCTTTCTAAAACCTTCAAATCTACCTGAGTGATTGATTTAAAACAGATCTCAATGCCTCACCTAAAATCTATTACATCAGTAACCTCATAGGTCAGAACCCAAGAACTTTCTTTAGCTAAGGGTCCCCAGTGACATCTAAGCATACTAAATCTTGAGAACAGGTGATACATGTTTTTTCTCTTAGTATGCTTACTTCTCACCCAATGTTGTGTTGTTGTTAGGTGCTGTAGAGTTGGGTCCAACTCATAGTGACCCTATGTACAACCGAACAAAACATTACCAGACACTGTGCCATGCCTGGCACTGTGTGACTGCTTCTTTGCTATTCATAGGGGTTTTTTTAATAGTAATTTCTTTTTTTATTAGAAATGTTTAATGTACATCATAATGTGATTCATTTTGACATGCTTTCCATTGTGACATTTTCATATATGCATGGCTGACTATTTCAGGAGTGAATCTGCTGGGTCCTTCTCTCGACCCTACAGCACCTAGTATTCCCACACGGTCTCCCATCCAAGGACTAACCAGGCATGACCCTACTAAGCTTCTGAGATCAGAGAGGATTGGACATGTCTCACCCATTAAAAGTAAATAAGTCTTAGCATTTTCCTCCTGTGATTTTTATTTCATCTTTCCTTTTCATAATGAAGTTCCTTCAAAGTATTGTTTATAGTGGTTTGCAGAGTAGACCAGGAATCACTGCATGACATTTATTCCCCAGAGATACTGGAAAAATTTCTACCAGGTCATCATGACTTCTTTGTGCTGAACTCAAAACTTTTTCAGTATTTTCAATTCTTCTGTAACGATCTCTGCAGCATTTGACACTTATCTTCCTCTTCTCTTAGCTTCTGTTTCTCTTTCATAACTTCTTTCTACTTTTAAAAACCAGCCCCTTTACTGCTCAGATTTACCTATCCACCTTTTAAGCATTGGTGCATGCAAAATCATTTTCTTTTCTTTCTACACTCTCAGTAGGTAATCACTTAAATTTGTATGTTTTACTTACCATTTCCATAATAATGCAAGCCAAGATCTCTGTCCTGAACTTCATATCCATACCAAATCCAACCACTTACTGGACAGATTTACCTAGATATTCCACAAACATCTTAAACTTAGTGACTTCAGTCTTTGGCACATATTTCCTGATTCAAGCTCCAATTTTTTTTTCTACACCTTTATGAATAATACTACAATCCCTCCAGATGTGCAAATAATCACTAACTTCTTCCTTTCCTCCAGGTCACATGCAAGAATCAGAAAGCTTTAAATACCTCTCTTTTATCTACTTCTCTTTTCTATTACTGCAATTTTAAATTCCTATTAACTGTGATTTGTTATATGTAGACATCTACTAAATTGTTTTGCTCCCCGTGCTTGTTCTTCTGCTAATCCTTTTGTCCACATTGTCGATAAAGTAATGTCACATCCTCATTTTAAAAATCTCATTCTCATATACCAAAAGCAAACAGAAGATGTAATTGTAGAAAACAATTTAAAATACTAAATTAAAAATAAATACTCAGAATAATGTACAATATTTCTACACACAAAAACCACAAACCATTATTTAGAAAAATAAAGAAGACCTAAATACAGGTTATGCCTGTGGCCATAGCACTGTGACATCTCATCCCGGAAGATCTCTGAAGCTAAGCACAGTCAGGCCTAGTTACTACCTGGATGGGAGATTGCCTAAGAACACCAGATACTGTAGGCTTGGGAAAAGGACTCAGCAAACCACTCCCAAAAATCAATCTGCCATTGAAAACCCTATGAAGAGCAGAGAAGCACTGACAATACTATTAGGTCTGTTGTACATAGGGTCACTATGAATCAGACACTGACTCTACAGCACCTAACAACAACAACAAATAGAGGTTATATCATGTTAATGGACTGAAAGTCCCAATGCTACATTGATTTGTCTTTTCTCTTCAATTTGTTACATATATTCATGTATCCCCCAATCAATATCCCAAGAGTAATTTTTTGCAAATTGACAAGTTGTATCTAAAATTCTTCGAAATATAAATGTTAAGAAAGAGCCAAACAATGTTGAAGAATATGTTCAGATTTAATTGTTCTATTTTAATCATGACATGTAAAACTACAAAAAGACGATGGAATGCTCATGGAAGGATAAGTAGATATACAGAGGTTGTTCAGTGTTAGAATCTTTTCCATTTTTCTCATTCTTGATATTTATAATTGTGTTAATCATCTTTCCATGGCCATGACAAAATACTAAAGATAAACAGCATAACCCTTTGACTACCAATTTCAAGTCAAAATATATGACAAGTAGTTTATTTTCAGAAACACTTCATTACAACGAACTAAGCAAGAAAATGATTCCCAAAATAATTGGAATGTATGAGTTTGTAAAATACCTATTTCACCACTTTCTTGATGTTCTGATATTTGTTCTTGATATTTGTGTCCCCGATGGTAGTCAAACGATTAAAGGAGGAAATATTTATTTTGTTCATGGTTTCAGAGGCTTCAGCCCATTGTCACCTGGCCACACATTGGTTTGGGTCTGTAGCAGCAGATATGTCACATGGGAGCACATGGTTGTGGAGGCAGCTCACCTTATGACAGTCAGAACTGGAGAGGAAGGGCCAGTGTTACAGTATTGCCTTCAAGGGCATGCCTTCAACAACCTAACTTTGTTCCATTAGGTCTCACTTCCTAAAGAGTCAACCACTCCCCAGTAGCACCACAGAATGATGATCAAGACCTTTGGGGGACATTTAAAATCCAAACTCAAAAAACAACTTCATTTTATCTTCTTTTTTTCTTGATTGGTCTTGAAAAAGCTTGTATTAGTCTTCTTAAAGACCTTGTGGTTTATTGTCTCTATTGTACATTAATTTCATAATTGAGTAAATGTGAGTTTAATTAGTCATTCATTTTCTATATTCTGGAAATTGATACTCAGACAGTTTCACTCTGTGTTCCTGGATAATATAAATTATACATTTTCCCCTAAATTCAGCTTTATCTGCATCCAAAAATTTTTGATATCTTATTTTTTTTCATTCATTTAGTTCCAAATACTGTCCAAATTCCATTTTTATTTCTTTATTCATCCAGAGATTATTAAGAAGTATACTATTAAATTTCTAAGTATTTGGGGAATCTCCAGTTACTGTTTGTTACTAACTTCTGGGTTGCTTGCAGGACATCCTCTGAATGAGTTAAATTCTTTGTAATTTGATGGAAATTGCCTTACAGCTCAATATATTTCCACTTTTGGTATTAACGTCATAAGCATTTGAAAAGAATATACTATTCTCATGAAAAGAATGTGTCATTATTAGTTCCAATGTTACATGAGCATCATTTAGTCATTGGTTAGCAATATATTCAAATATTTATATGTTTATGGAATTTTAATGTTTCTCTTTCAGCTATTTAGAGAGTTACATTTAAGTTCATTGCTATAATTATGAATTTGTCTTTAATTTATGTTCATTTTTGTTTCTAAAATTATGTTATTAAATTTTTCCTGGTATACTTATCTTTTTAGCTTAATGAAATGTCTTTAATACCAGGGGTTTTTTTGTTTTTTTGGTTTTTTTTTTGGTCTTAAAGTCTACTCTATCTTGTATTGGGACTGAGATTTAACTCAGTTGGTAGAGCACTGCGCTGCAGTATCTGAGGTCCCGAGTTCAATTTCCACCACTGCAAAAATGGGAGAAGGACCTGGCAATCCACTCCTAAGGCAATCCCAAAACAGTCAGCCATTGAAAACCCTATGAGGGTCCTGTGAGTCGGATACTGACTCCATGGCACCTAACAACAACAACAACAACATCTTGTATTAGAAAAGCTACACATGGAATCTCTTATTCCATCCTGATGAAGTCATCCTTTTTGATTCTTACATTTAAAATTTGTCTCTTGTAAGAAGTATGTAGTTTGGGCTGTTTGCTTAGTCAATTTGATAATCTTTGTCCTTTGATTTAAATATTTAGTATGTTAGTTATGGAATTACTGACACATAATTTTTCACATAATTACTTTTATAGCCACTATGCTATTATTTGTTCTCAAGTTGTATCATTACTTTATGTTCCATTGATAAAGTATTTTACTGTTCTAATTTCCATTATCTATATGTGTAATGTATATGTGTGTATCAGAGGTACCAAAAAGGAATACAAATGTTAAGAAATGTTACTTATGTATTACTTTTTGAAGTTACTATGGTCACTACTTTGAGCATCTCTTGTAATTACAATTGCAGAAGTCAAATGTGACTTGTATTCATCTTTTGTCATTGGTATATATTGAATATTACAACTTTATGCTTAAAATGTGTATGTACATTTCAATAGCTGATGATCCCGAGTTCTAGAAAACAGAATCTTCAGAAATTGTAGGATGGAACATAAAAGACCTTATGACTGCACTAATAGAGCAAACCACGTGCAGTCGTTTTTGTTACAATATGGAAATGAAGTATGGTACCACTGTTCATGATTAGTGAAGTTTCCAAAACCAACAACCCCAATAGCATTTATGGTTAATTACTTAAGATATGAGAGGAAGATATCAATTACCATTTAGTACTCAGCATTCTAATCATAACATTGCAAAGCAGCATTTTGTTATTGTCCCTTAATTATAAATCTTACCACCAGATGGCACTCATCCAGAGTTTTGCCACGTTGGAAAGTGAAGTTGCACACTGGCCTAACAGGGGTTCTGGCCCAAAAATGTGTTTTGACTGGCCCATCATGTTTTTAAAATTTTGAGTTATTGGAAAAATAATTAAAACTAAAGAATTTTATACTATAAAACTGTTGTTATTATAATTATTATTACTATTATTATTTTGCATTGCTGATAATCAAACCCAGGGCCTCATGCATGATATGCAAGCAGTCTACCACTGAACATTATCCTAAACCCTTTAAAACAATATTTCTTGTTTCTTTTAAAAAATAGAAAATTTGAGTCTGACATAGTGGTGCATAGCTATAATCCCAGCAACTTGGGAAGCAGAGGCAGGAGGATCACAGAGTCAAGGCCAGAGGCAGCCTGCATAAATTAAAAAATGGCTGGGGGTGCAACTTAGTGGCAGAGTGCTTGCAAAGTATGTGTGGGCCCCAGGTTCAGCTCTCCAAGTACCCAGTACCAAAAAATAAAAAATAAAAAAACCAACAAAAAAAAGCTGGTCTGTGTGGACTCCATCATGTCATTGTGAGCAATCTGGACTTTAAAAAAAAGGTCTGCCATCTGCCAACACAGTTTCACCTGTCAGCAACCAGTCAAGACTTCCACGCCACTCCCTTAGAGGGCTCATGTACTCTCTACATGAAGTACTGCTAGTTTTTCTCATTTCATCTACTTTCATCACTTATATTCCTATCATCTGGTCTCTAGAGATATTTCTCTTTATAATCCTTGCGTTACCGCTTCACAAGATATTTTTGTTTATCTATTTATTTAAAAACACTTAGAAAAATGTAAGTTACTATTGAAATATACTTCAGAAATGTATACTATGAAGTGAAACAGAAGAAAGAATACAGGAATTAAGGTCTGATTTTCAGAATATAAAGTGAATCTTAAAGAACACGGTAACCAGCAAGATGTTATACAAAGAGAAACTGCAATAACATCCATCAAATATCAGTCTACTGAGCCCAGCAATGGAATTAACCTTTTATGTGGATTAACTTACTCTATGGTGTCCCCTGGGCAAGGAAAATGAAGTCTAGAGCTGAATAACTGTCCTAGTGATCATACCAGCTGGTGTGTAGTTCATTTAGAAGAGTGCTGCTCTGTAGTCTTGAAGGACCCACATTCAATCCCCAGCACCCGCAATAATGGGAGAACAACATGGTAAGTCCAGTCTCAAAGCAATCCCCAAACAATCAGCCGTTGAAAAACCTATGAGGGTCACGATGAGTCAGACCCAACTCAACAGCACCTAACAACAAAAACAAACTGGTCAAACGGGGTCTAACCACACAGAGGTCTGAGAAAAGAGCCCAATATTTTAGTTTCTACTCTAAGGCCCTTATTGCAGAGAGACTATTTGCTGATAGGTTTGGTATTACAGCTTTCTTTGCTTTGGCATTCGTATTGAGTCTTTCAGAGCTCTTAAATTGGGTGATCCTGATTTTCCCTGTTGAATAAAGGCATGATTCGTGAAGATGAGTGTTCCTTCATCTTTTCTATTCTCAATTTCACTTAATTTCATTCTCCATTTCATACAATGCCATGGTCTGTTTGGGTTACAGTCATTCTCCTTCCTGTGAGAACTCCATTTTCCTTTCTGTGAGAATTGCATTTGCTTTTATGTCAATAAGTTCTAGAGGCAATTGATCCCCATGCAAACCACTTTTCATTGGCACAGGATCAATTAATTTCCCTATGAATTAATAAAATTTTCCTGAGAGGTAACTTAGCTTTTAAAATGGAGGTTATTGAATAAATAATGTTTTCACATTAGGAATGCTCTCATGTCCTGAAAGAGAACAAGAAAACCGCTATCACTGGTCCCGGCCATTCTCTCTAATAATCACTACCAGACAGCGTCACTGTTGAGACCCAAGGAACATAGCCACCCAGAGGGGTCCCTGTTGCACAGTCTTGTTGCTGAGCCCTAGGCCTGTGCTTCAGGTGGTGGCCACTGCAGATGAGTGCTTGGTGACCAACAAGTATCATTTCCACCCATCATTGTCTGGTGGTCATTTCTCTACAGGGTGACTGTGTCTCTCCTTGGTGTCACTTGAAACTATTATATATCTATGCCTTTGCAGGCTTTGTCCTTCCACCACTTCAGTCTTACAATTAAGATACTATTTGAGTTTACATACGAAGAAATTTTAACAAGATCCACACATAATCCTCAGACTATCTGAATTTGGAGAGATTTTCAATCTCACCCATGTACTTACCCAGGATTTCATCCCCTCTACACTTTCTTTGCTGGGACTTAGCTCAGTTGGTAGAGCACCGCTCTGCAGTCTCTGAGGTCCCATGTTCAATTCCCAGCACAAAAAAAAGGCGGGGAGGGGAAGGACATGGCAATCTACTCCCAAGGCAATCCTGAAACAATCAGCCATTGAAAACCCTATGAGGGTTGCTATCAGTCGAATATGAATCGATGGCACCTAACAACGACACTTTCTTTAGCCAGCAGCCGCAGCACTGTGGCATCTGATCCCATCAGATCTCGGAAGCTAAGCAAGGTCCGGCCTGGTTAGTACTTGGAAGGGAGACTTCCTGGGAATACCAGGTGCTGTAGGCTTGGGAGACAGCCTTGGTAACCAATTCCTAAAACTCAATCCACCATTGAAAACCATATGAATAGCAGAGAAGCACTGACAAAGTGTTTCGCCTGTTGTACATGGGGTCGCTATGAGTCGGATATTGACTCGATGGCACCTAACATCAACAACAACACCTTCTTTAATCAATGACCAAAGTGAAAGAAGTTTCTCTCTTTGTGTCTCAATGATTATTACCCTTTTTTAATCCAAGTGTTATATTTCTTTATAGTAGCACACATCTTGTTGCAGAAAATGCTTGCAAGTCCTACTCTTTAAAGAAGTGTGCTGTATGGATTACATCACCTTGTACAGATTAAAGGGGCATATTTTGGTTTCATAGACTTTGAAGTGCATCTGCAGCAATGTAAAGCCAAGAAAATGATATATAAATTGCTTCTTATTAAAAAATTGGCATCATTATTATTTGTTCTATAAGAGCTAGGAAGAGCTAAATGGGATTTAGCTCTGTTGGTAGAGTGCTGCGCTGCAGTCTCTGAGGTCCCAAGTTTGATTCCCAGCGTCACAAAATGGGAGAAGGGCCTGGCAATCCACTCCCAAGGCAACCCCGAAACAGCCATTGAAAACCCTATGAGGGTCGCTATGAGTCGGGTACCAACTCGACGGCACCTAACAACAACAACAACAAGAGCTAGGAATGCACACAATCAAATAGCAAATGATATTCACATAAAATTTCCAATACAGAAAAAGATGTTTCTTGTATAACTCTGCTTTATGTCAATGTTCTTTCTCATGGAAATATTTTCTATACCTTTACATAGAGATTTGAGATGATGTATATATATGAAGAAAATGCTGAGCATGGATTTGAAGACATGAAATGACTAGACTGCAAATAACCATGACAAATTATCAGATTTGTTCTGAACATAGAGTAATACACAGTCAAACCTCAAAGAATTGGAAGAGAGAAATTCACAAATAACCCAAGGTCATCATTTAAATAATCTGGTTATACCAACTCACTTCCCATCAACTGCTAAGCAGTGTTACCAAGTGACAAGTAACCCCTGCTTCATGGCTAAGCAACAGCTGCATTATTGCCATTGCTAATTAAGTATTCACTTGCTCCCTCCATGGTGTGCCTATATGCCAGTCTTCAACATTTTCTAGAAGTAGAATTGCATTTGCTTTTTTGTCAATAAGTTCTAGAGGCAATTGATCCCCATGCAAACCACTTTTTATTAGTACAATATCAATTAATTTTCTTATTAATAAAATTTTCCTGAAAGGTAAGTTAGCTTTTAAAATGGAGGTTATTGAATAAATATTGTTTTTACATCAGTGCTAGAATTCCTTCCACAGCAAAAAGTAAAAGTTTAGAATTATAGAAAGGTCATGTAGATCATCTAACTCAAAGTTTTGGCTTTTTCATGTACAGATAAGGAAGCTCATTATCTTTGACATTAATCTTTTACTCTGTTAAATGAAGGACTCCAAATGATCAGGCCTCAACTGTATAGTTACTAGGGTGGGGAAAATAGCTAAAATTTCTTTCTAAGAGACTTTCTGTTATCCCATGTGCATTATAACTAATCAGTCATTGTCTTCTAAAACAGTTTTCCCCAAAATCAGTAATATTCTGCATTATAATTTCAGGATATAGCTTTAGAATATGTGGTCAAAACCAAGGAAGGAAACTTTCTGGTATCATGTCTATTCTTTGTGGTTTATAGGCAATCCAAACATCATTTGTGTGTCATTATATTCCAGTTCTCAAAGATTTTGATGGGATCCCATATTACAGTATGCTTCAAATAAAAACAGAGATTTCCTTGACGGGACTGTTGGTGACATGCAGTGTTATGCCTTTTCATCAGAATTCAGTCTTTCAACCAAAGAGTTTATTATAAAATGTAGCAAAGTGGAAGAGAACCACAAGACGAACATTAAACTTTTCTCTCCCTGTCTGAATTAGGTTGAGGAGAGAATTTTCCTTCAGGAAAGAAAAAAAAGTTTCCTTCAGTGCTCATTGTGCCTAACAGCTCTGTCTCATGGAATGAGTTTCCCACAGAGTTCTACAAAAATGCCTTACAGCTTGAGAACAAGAGAAATACACATTTTTGCAGCCTTTATAATCGAATGTCTTCCTTTCTTTGGAATGGAAACCAAATATTCGATAGCTATATTTGGAGGTAGACTTGGGATGGAAAAGATATATCCAGATTAAGTTTCATTGAGTTCAAGGTCCATAGCGGGATAAGTAAATGAAGATGCTCTACTGCTCCTAGGAAAAATAATCAAAGGGGACTGTATTTTGGGGGTGAGAAAAACTATGATAAAAGAACTCAGTGTATGTTTAATTAACCTACATGAACAAAAATTCTAAAATTTTAACACCAGGGTTTTTTTTTTTTTTTTAATTGAATCTTGTACCCCTTTACTGGTTTGGATTTATCAAAACAAACTGTCTGTTTTAACCCTTCTGCAATCCTGAGATAGTTTAAGGTGCTGAGAAGAACTTTCAACTTTTCTTTTTCTTTTTAATTTTTATATTCCCTTATTAAGAAAAAAGGCATTTAAGTTGGCTGGAACTCCTTTTACATTGTTGCTTGAGGCGGTTTTGCAGCTGGAAGGTTGTGGGCTAAATGAAAACAAGCTGTTCTCTTGTGTTTATTAAACCTTTACATTTGACTGGTCAAACTGATTTTTTCTAAGTGTATTCAAACATGATTGAGTGGCATAGTTGGGAATCAGTGTTTTGGAGCATATTGTTGTTGTTTTTAGGTGTCCCTGAGTCATGTCCTATTATTCATAGGGACCCTCACAGGGTTTTTCAATGGCTGATTGTTTTGGGACTGCTTTGGGAATTGGCTTCCAGGTCCCTTGGGGTTTAGCTCAGTTGGTAGAGTGCCACTCTGCTGTCTCTGAGGCCCTGGATTCCATCCTCGGCACCACAAAAACTGGAGGAGGACCTGGCCACCTACTCCTGAAACAATCCCAAAACAATCAGCCATTGAAAACCCTATGAACAGCAGAAAGGCACTGACAGAGTGCTGAGCATGGCACAGTGTTGGAGAGTATTTCATTGTGCTGTTCATAGGGTTGCTGAGTTGGACCCAACTTGTCAGCACCTAACAACAACATTTGGAGCATACCTCATTCTATCAGAAGATATATTTTAGGTCCAATTCAATTGAATTTTGCTGATAGGATAGAAAATTTAAGTAACAAAGTGGACTTAAAAAAAACTTACCCTTATAGTCCTTAAACACTAAACCAGCAAAGCAAAGATTATGTGTTGATAACGCCAATTACTGAACTTTACCAGCCAAGTTCAAAATGTATTGAAAATTTGCTTAGATGGACAATGGATCTTATTTCAGTTTTTAAGCTTTTCTTTTTTTCCCTAAGATGAAAGCAACAGTCCTGTAGGAAAAGACTGGAAAATCTGAATAAGTTGTAAAGTGATCCAAGAACACTAGCACGCTAAAGTAGTTTCTATCTTTCAGAATCCTAAAGTCATATTCTTTGGGGAATTGAAAAAAGTAAATGAAGCCTTAAAAGATGATAGATATGTAAAAACGATAGAAATGACAAATAATGTACTCTAGCTCCTGTTGAATTGTAGTGATAATTTTTAAGAATATAATGGGAAACCAAAGAAAACTCTAGTAATCTGCTGTGGCAGAGCAAACTCGTCTACTTCCTTGCTGCCATTTTCCAAAAACCTTTTTTTGTGAATGTTCCACAATTTGCATACTTTGCAGATTGGGAAATATAGTGGTTATCCGCAGCAGTTAATGAGAACAACCCAAGATTTCCATTTTTCCATAGTGTTTCAAAACCTCTAGGCTTAAGTCATCTTCTCTTTGACGCATCTTTTAACATTACACCTAGTATCAGATTATTCCATTGCATAGTATTTTATTAAAATATATTGAAATAAATATGTAATGGATATTTCCTGTGGTACAAGCACCTTGCAAATATTCCCACTGGTGATGGCTCATAATCACAATGTCTGGGTGGTGTTTGAGGGCAAGTCTAATAATTTGCTTTCCCCTCCTTCCATACAGTCAGCACTTTCCAGTCATCAACTAATGGTCACTTTTAACCAGGTTTCCCTTAAATGATAATATAAAAGAGACAGGAATTAGAGAAATTTTAACTTGGTAACCACTGTGCTGTCTTGTACCCCAGTGTTTATCTGAGCACTGATGAAGATATAGTTAAATGTGACAAAAACAATGCTCTGTGTCTTCATCTTCTCTTCTTAAGCTCAAAGACCAGTCTGGTTCAATTTAATCCTCAAAAATGTGTTTCGGTTCCAGAAATCATAGATTTTAGTGTTCTACCTTTCACCACAACCTCCTGAACTTCTGACCCTCCCTTTATCCCCAGAGACCGCTTTCTCCTTGATCCTCTCCTCCCAACCTGGGAATGTGCCCTCACATTGGTAGCTTCATTACCTCCTCTCCATAAATGAAGCCTCAAGGAACTAAGTGATAAAAAAACATGGGAGGAAGAATAAGAGAAGTTGTCTGGTTACTCAAAAGTCTCAGAGGCAGTTTCAGAGGAAGAAGGAACAGAGATCAAGGAGAGGAAGATATAAAACAAAAGAAGAAAAAAGTCTTGGGACTGAAGAAGGCTTCATGTAACATTTTAAGAGTCCAACTAAGTATAAGCAGAGTAGATTAAAAAGAAATCACACAGAAACCTCCAACTTCAGTGCACATAGAAGTAAAAAATCAAAACAGGGAATAGTTCTGGTTATAGGAAAGGTAGAAATTATCAAATATTACTTATAAAATAACAAGTAGTAATTTTCCTTGTAGCTAATAGAAGATTGTCCCTATTCTTCGGATGTTTGCTGAGTAAAGACTGAAATCCTATGATGGTTGCAATGTGTTTCCAAATGGTTACACAAAAGCATGTACACACATGTAGAGAAAGGAATATGAAGCAAATAGAGCTAAATGCTCATCTAGGTGGAAGATATGTGGGTGTTCTTTCACCTTTCCTATTTGAACACTTTCCTGCTATAAAGTTAGGGAAAGCTTCTCAAGCTCTTGTTGACTATCAACTGATAATCATAAATTATCTATAAGCTAAAAGGTGTCACAATGACATTAGATACCTCCCTAGTAACAGTAGATATAAGAAAATAATGGAGTATTATCTTTTAAGTTACAAAGAAAATGCCTTTTACCCTTCCAGCTAAGTAAACTGTTATTTAAATGGGAAGGTAAACTAAGTACATGTTCTAAATTTCCTAGAGAACTTTTCCACAAGAAAATAACCCACAAAGTATCTAGCATGCCTAGTGGACTATCATGGCCTAAATTTTATATTCAATCAGAATTTTAGTTATATAAAGGAAAAATACTAGCTACATCCAATAAGCAAATTTGAATCAGTCTTTGTAACAAATATATATGCATGCACCCCAAATTTGAAGATTATGGTATTTTAGCTCTTGAACATCAAAAAATGTCAGAAAAAAATCTCTGACAGACGCAGCAAACTACTATCCAAAGCCCAAACCCAGCCTGCAGCCTGTTTTTATACAGACTAAGAGCTCGAAGGATTTTTGTTGTTTTTGTGGGTTTTTTAAAAAATAAATTAGGACAAAATAATACATGACAGAAACCATACGTAGCCCACAAAGCCTAAAATATTTACTATCTGGATTTGCTGACCACTCATACTAAGCATAACAATGAATGTTATATATTGTCCCTCAATACTCTCTTCCAGAGCTTTAAATGAGTTTCTATAAAGAAACGGGGAAATGAAGATGTCTCAAATACCTGGAATAAATTACAACTTTTGCCAAGTGGGGCATGATACCACAGTCTCAATTCAAATGATGTAGGGAATTGACCCACAGTTGTAAGGTGTCAAGAAGTAGCAGGAGGGGCCATAAGGGAACTAGTTGGCACATGCCTGAACTAAAGACATTCATGCTCAAACTGTGATTAGCACATCCTTTTTGTACAGAGGTACATGATTTATCCCCCACGTGTCTGTCAGATTTGTTGTGCTGTGGGGATTTGTGTGTTGCTATGATGCTGAAAGCTATACCACCAGTATTTCAGATACCAGCAGGGCTACCCATGGTGTACAGGTTTCAGCTGACCTTCTAGACTAAAACAGACTAGGGAGAAGGACCCAGCAGGCCACTCCCAAAACAATTAGCCATTGAAAACCCTATGAGTAGCACAGAGGCAGTGCCCAAAGGAGTGCTGGAAAAATGAGGCCCCCGCAGGCTGGAAGGCATTAAAGAAATGACTGGAGAAGAGTTGCCTCCTCAAAGTAGAGTCAACCTTAGTGATGAGAATGGAATAAAGCCTTGGGATCTCCTTTTTCTGATGTGGCACAACTCAAAATGAGAAGAGACAGCATGACTGCAACAATGGCCTCAAACATAAAAAAGATTATGTTTATGGAAGTGTCAGGTAGTGTTTTGGTCTGTTATAAATAGGGTTGCTATGAGTTGGACCTGACTTGACAACCTCTAACAATAACATCTGACTAATACTGAAATCATTGCCAGGTGAATGAGTGTCATGTTTTAGAATTTCTGTAGCTTCTATGACTTGATTTTATAAAAAATCTCAATTTTGATTATATTGAGACATTCTCTTCTATCTTCTCACATGTTTATGATTTCCTGATTTAATAGATTTCAGACAAAAGGAGTTTGTGAAATATGATAGAAAACAAGAGTCAGAGGTGAAAGGAAGAGGTACTTGTGGGCTGAAATCTAAAAAGGCCAACTTCTATGGTCACCCCTTTAATTCTGCTTTCACTTTTCACGTGGGGTGGACCTTGTGACTTGGTTCTGAGTAGTAGAAAACTTCTACTAAGTTACCCCCAAATGACAATAGGTCTGTCTTGCTAGAAGACTCTTGTTACCTGTAAAAACATAGCTGAGAATCCCATATAGCAAGGAACTAGGGGCCACGTACATGCAACAGCCAATGAGAAACTGAATCCTGCCACAATCCACTGAATATGCCTGGAAACAGACTACACTCCAGATCATCTGGGGAAAAAACACCTCACCAAAACAGCTAAGCTAGGCCAAGAATTTGAACCCACAAAGGGTGTGAGATACTAAATATGTGTTGCTTTAAGTCTTTAAGTTTTGGAATGATTATTACACAGTAATATTTAACTAACACAATTATAGGAAGACAATGCTTTGCATGTTGTTTTGGGACCAAGTTGTGATTCAGTCAACACCTGAAATGGTGGGTAAAAGTGCTTATGAGAGATTGCTCCTAATTACCAAGAATTAAGCTCAGTTCTGTGCCTTCAGTGCTAATGCATAGTTCCATATTTCTCATTACTATAATAAAATATCTCCTTAAAAATATCATCTCCAGTTTAATTATACGTTCATTTGTTTTGTTTTGTTTTTGTTTCTTGAGAAATATTATTAGTATCTTGCTAGATACTCCTTACCAAATTACGTAGGCTGGGATTTAGTTCAGTTGGTAGAATGTTTGTTCTGTGGAAGCTGAGGACCTGGGTTCAATCCCCAGCACTGCAAAAATGGGAGAAGGACCTGGCATCCCACTCCTGAAACAATCAGCCATTGAAAACCCTATGAATAGCAGAGAAGCATTGGCATATGTTGGGAGCTGAGGCCATCTGAGTTCTATACTCTCTTGGCTTACCTTTTTTGCATGACTGATGGCCGGCAATTGACCATAATAGGTTACAGACCGCCTGCCAGCTGCAGCCTTTGACGGGCGTCAGCTGACTGAGATAAAGTTTTCCCCCGCCTACTCCCTCATTCCTGTGAGTTTAAAAGGACCAGTTTCGTTTTAATAAAGTCAGACCTTGACAACTACTTGCTTGGTCTCGTTTCTCTCTCTCGCCCATTTCTTCTCAGACAGGTCCCCCTCGACCCCCGCGAATAACTAGGGTCCCGAGGGACGGGACAGGCATAGTGCCATGCATTGCAGTGTCAGGTAGTGTTTTGCTCTGTTGTATACAGGGTCGCTATGAGTCAGACCTGACTCAATGACACCTAACAACAACAATAACCAAATTATGCAGATCCAAGTACAAATGGGAATATTTATTTTAGAATACATTTTGCCATGTTTTAAAAGAAAAAGGAGATCATGTTATCAAATAATGTTCATTCAAAACATTTTAGGGCCAAATGCATTGGCACATGCTTGCAATTCTAGGTAACTAGAGAGGCAGAAGCAGGAGGTTCATGAGTTCAAAGTTTGTGTAACTTTATGAGAACCTGTCTCAAAAAAAAAAAAAAAGAAAAAGAAAGAAAAGAAATAGGTTCAGGGTGCAGCCCAGTAGAAAAAACAGAAAAAACAAAGAAAGAAAGAAAGAAAGAAAGAAAGAAAGAAAGAAAGAAAGAAAGAAAGGAAGGAAGGAGGAAGGAAAGGAAAAAAAGAAGGAAAGAAGAAAGAAAAGATACATTTTAGGTTTGTGAGTATAACTCAATGGTAGAGGGCTTGCTAGCATGCATGAACCCTAGGGTTTGATCTCCAAGCACTGCAAAAAATTAATATAAAAATCAATTATTATTATTTCTTCAATCATATTTGAGAACTTAATAACAAACCTTTGGTATCATTTTGAGCTTACCTGAAACAAAATATCATTTTCTTTCTTTTAGAAGATTAAAATATGAGATTTTTCATATATTTTTCCTCTTTAGATCATATTTATGTACAACTGTTATTGTTGTTAGGTACTGTCCAGTTGGTACCCTACTCATAGCGATCCTATCTACAACAGGCGAAAGAGTATTGTTAGTGCTTCTCTGCTATTCATAGAGTTTTCAATGGCTGATTGTGTTTTGGGGAGTGGGCTGCCAGGTGCTTCTCCCAAGCTTACAGCACCTGGTGTTCCCAGGCAGTTTCCCATCCAAGTGCCAACCAGGCCCTATCCTGCTTAGCTTCTGAGACCTGACAGTATTGGATACCACAGTGGTATGGCTGCAGGCCTATGTGCAATTAGCACCCATTAAAATGGATTTTTATCTTGTCACTTACTTCATAGGATCAAAGTTGATTATTTAGTGATGCATCTATAATTTGCTTCAAAATTATGTATTTAGGTAGAGAGAAGGGAAAAATAGCTTGAGGATACATTAAGAAAGAGTGATATAGTCCCTTTCTCAGACAGTTTGGTAAGTTACATATAAAACTAAATATACTCTGATAATATAATCCCATTAATTGTGTTTTCCTGTATTTGATCAACTGTGGCAAAAACTGAAATACACACAAATACCTGTATCAGAATATTTACAACAGCTTTATTCATAATTGCCAAAACCTGGAAGCAACAAACATGTTCTATAATAGATGGATAAACTGTGGTACATCCAGGTGATGGAATATTACTTACCATTAAAAAAGAAATAAATCCATCAATACAAGAAAAGATATCCAGGAAATTTTAATGCATTAAAACTAAATGAAAGCAACCAATCTTAAAGTACTATATCTGTGTGATTCTAATTGTATGGCATTCTGCACAAAGCAAAACTATGAAGAAAGTTAAAAGATCAATGATTACTAGGGATTTGAGTGGAGGGAGGAATAAATAGGCAGAGTACAGAGGTATTTTAGGACAGTGAAACTATTCTATATGATAATATAATGGTGGATTCCTGGGAGCACATATTTGTCTAATTGTATTCATCATACAATACAATGAGTGAACCCTAAAATAAAGTATGAACATTGGGTAATATTGATGAGTTTATTGTTGTTGTTGTTAGGTGCTATCGAGTCGGTATCCGACTCATAGCGACCCTCTGTACAACAGGGGAAACACTATTGTCAGTGCTTCTTTGCTGTTCATAGGGTTTTCAATGGCAGATTGATTTTTGGGAGGGGGTTGCCAGGTCCTTCTCCCAAGCCTACAGCTTTGGTGTTCCCAGACAGTCTCCCATCCAAGTACTAACCAGGCCTGACCCTGCTTAGCTTCCGAGATCTGACGGGATCGGATGCCACAGGGCTATAGCTGCATATGGAGGTTCATAGATGTGTTTACAGAGGTTCAACAAATGTGGTATGGTGATGCAGCACATTGATAGTGTACAGGTACGAGCAGGGACCCCACAGAAACAGTAATGATTATGAAAACAGTAATCATCTGTTTCTTTGATATGAAAGGGATTGGGGATTCAGCATTAGTTCCTCCAGGTCAAATTGTCAACCAAAGTTTTTACTATATGGAAGCTTTGAGAAGATTGTGTCATAATTTGCAGAATAAACACCTCAAGTTGTAACAAAGAAGTGACTGGTTCCTCTACCATGACAACACACCCACCAACACGCTGCTGACTATTCAGTGTTTTTGACCAAAAATGGGATAGCCCTTGTTCCCCACCCTTCCTATTCTCTTCATCTTGCCTCATGTGATGTTTATTTCCCTGAATGAAGAGTCTTCAAAGGGAAACAATGTGAAAGAGGTGAAACGAGTGGTGGAAGCAATACACAGCATCAAAATCATGATTTGAAAAACTATTTTTAGCAGTGGAAAAAAAACATCTCAATAGGTGTTTGGAGACTACTTCAAAGATGATTGAGGTTGGAACGTATAAAAATAAACACACAATTTTTTACAAAAAAAAGTCCAGTTTTTGGAGGGAATACCCCTACATATAGGCCTGCAGCCATAGCCCTGTGACATCCGATTCCGTCAGATCTCGGAAGTTAAACAAGGTTGGGCCTGGTTAGTAATCGGATGGGAGACCACCTGGGAACACCAGGTGCTGTAGGCTTGGGAGAAGGACCCACTCCCAAAAATCAATCCGCCATTGAAAACCCTATGAACAGGAGAGAAGCACTGACAATAGTGTTTCACCTGTTGTATGTAGGGTTGCTATGAGTCGGATACTGACTCAACAGCACCTAACAACAACTGCCTCATATATAGGCAGGGTGTGTGTGGGAAGTGCCTGTACTTCCTGCTCCATTTTACTGTTCTGAAAAAGTGTTCTAAGTAAAAACAGATAAACAAAAAATAAAAACAAACAACAGCTGGTTGTGAGTTGATGGTTGTTCTCTCTACTTTTGTCATTTTCTACATGTTCCTATGTGTGCTGTGCTTGTATATGAATAGTTCATATCTTCTAAAGGATCCTATGGCTGACCATAATTTTTAAAAATAAAAATCACACGCTACTTACAGGTTTTTTGCTATATTATCAGCAAGACAAATATGTTTAACATTTCCTATCTATCCTCTTTTGGGGCTGGGATTTAGCTCAGTTGGTAGAGCTCTGCGCTGCAGTCTCTGAGGTCCCGAGTTCAATTCCCAGCACCGCAAAAATGGGAGAAGGGCCTGGCAATCCACTCCCAAGGCAATCCCTAAGCAGTCTACCATTGAAAACCCTATGAGGGTCGCTATGAGTTGGATACCGAGTCGAAGGTACCTCACAACAACAACAACAACAACATCCTCTTTTGAAGAAGACATGCTATAGAGACAGTTATAATGATGCAATATTGGTCAAATTCTATTGGAGACTTACAGTGGAGCAGACATTATGCTGCATGCTATATATGCACCATCTCAGCGTAATCTCTATGGGGTTAGTTTTCTCTTAGGAATGAAAGGTCACCAGGTACCTCTATAATTAATGTAACTGTTAACATGTATAATTTATACAAGATAAACTCAGGAGTCGGACTGGGATTTAGCTCAGTTGGTAGAGCGCTGCTCTGCAGTCTCTGAGGTCCCAAGTTCGATTCCCAGCACCCCAAAATGGGAGAAGGACCTGGCAATCCACTCCCAAGGCAATCCGGAAACAGCCACTGAAAACCCTATGAGAGTTGCTGTGAGTTGGTTACTGACTTGACAGCACCTAACAACAATAACAACAAACTCATGAGTCAGACTACCTATGAAAGTGAAGTGCAAATTCTAAAGCACTATATACTTCACTGAGACATTATTTTCTATTATTGTAATGCTTCTCAAGAAAGTGCTTTGAGGTCAGCAGCAAAACACTTCCCGGCACAGACCCAGGTAGGTGTTTTTTTCTCTCTCTCTTTTTTTTTTTTTTTTTTTTGAATGGCAATCACATAAACAATTTAGTAAATACTTTTACTTAAAAGATATTTCCTAGAGTATTGGAAAATTACAAAAATGAATAGTTTGATTTCACATTGGTTAAAATCATAGGATTCTAAACTTTAAGAGTTAGAAAGAAAAATTGAAGGAATGAGAAGAGAGTTGATAAAACAAGCTGGGAAATTCAAAGCACTGTGCTAGGTATTGAGAAAAGCCAAAGAATACTCAGAGTTCCATTATATTTATTCTCTATTTTGACATCAAAAGCAGCTTGTTTCAAGAAATTTACAGTTTGCTTTTGTATAGCTGGAAATATTGGCATTTATTTTACATATTTTTGTGGGAAATTGGGTCTATTCATTATGCATTTGTCATAGGTAATTAGGTGCTATCTAGTTGAGTCTGACTCATAGTGACCTTTATAAGATTTCCATTGGCTGATTGCTTCAGGATTGCTATGGGAATGGATTGCCTTCTCCCGTTTTTGTAGTTCTGGGACTTGACCCCAGTTCCTCAAAGAGTGGGGAGCAGCACACTATGAACTAAGCTAAACCCCAGTCCATTTGACCACATACTATCTATGAATTTGGAAGTGTTACTAGCTCTAGATGGGAGAAGGGCCTGGCAATCCACTCCCAAGGCAATCCTGAAGCACTCAGCCATTGAAAACCCTGTAAGGGTCTCTATGATTTGGATACCGACCCAACGGCACCTAACAACAACAACAACAAGCTCTAGACCTCATTTTCTTGCCAATGGGGTGCCATAGAGAATCTAATGCATTAATCCACATAAAAGGTTAATTCCAGTGCTGGGCCCAGCAGACTGACATTTGATGGATGTTATTATAGTTTTATCCTTTTATAACAACTTGCTGGTTACCTTGTTCTTCAATTCAAGATTCACTTTATATTTTGGAAATCAGATCTTAATTCCTATATTGTTTCTTCTGTTTTAACTTCATAGTCTACATTTCAGAAGTATATTTCAATAGTAACTTACATTTTTCTGAGTGTTTTTAAATAAATAGATAAACAAAAATATCTTGTGAAGCTGTAAAGCAAGAATTATAAAGAGAAATATCTCTAGAGACCAGACAGGAATATAAGTGATGAAAGCAGATGAAATGAGAAAATTTGTAGTACTTCATGGAGAGTAAATGAGGCCTCTAAGGGAGTGGCCTGGGTATCTTGACTGGTTGCTGACAGGTGAAACTGTGTTGGCAGATCTTCTATTTTTCAGAGTTCAGAGTGCTCACAATAACATGATGAAGTATTTTTGATGAAGTCTTTTTTTTTTTTTTTTTTTTTGGTACTGGATACTTGGGGAGCTGAACCTGGGGCCTCATGCAAACTTTACAAGCACTCTGCCACTGTTTGCACCCCCAGGCATTTTTTTTTTACATTGACATAGGGCCTTGCTAAGTTATGCAGACTGCCTCTGTCCTTGAAATTGTGATCCTCCTGCCTCTACCTCTCAAGTTGCTGGGATTATAGCCATGCACCACCATGTCTGGCTCAGATCTTCTATTTTTTTTAAAGAAACAAGAAGTTTTGTTTTAAGGTGTTTAGAATAATGTTCAGTGGTAGACTGCTTGCCTATCATGCACAAGGACCTGGGTTTGATCACCAGCATTGCAAAATAATAATAATAGTAATAATAATTATAATAACAACACAGTTGGTAGAGCACTACTCTGCAGTTTGTGAGGACCCATGACCAGTCCCCAATATTGCAAAACAGGAGAAGGACATGGTAATCTACTTCCAAAGCAATACTGAAACAATCAGCCAATGAAAACCCTATGAGGGTTGCTGAGTTGGGCCCCACTCTTCAGCACCTAACAACAACAACTTGGCTAATTAATTGTACTCAGTGGCCTTGTAGAATTCAATCCACTGTGTGTACATCGTTGGTCTTGATATAATCAGCACAATCACAATTGCAAAAACAATGTAGTTTCTCTAGGAGTTAAATGAAGCATTTATAAGGTTTTTTTCATTCTTGTCTATATTATGGCAGATTTTAGTTTTGAAATACAAGATGAATTCTTAACCTTTTCATCTCTGCTTAGTTATTGACTTCATTTTCAATGAAGAAATTATGTGAATTTGGATCCTGGCCATAATTTATTCTATGGCCAAGCCTCTTCTCTAAATTGTAAATGGAGACCTTGTTCTGCTCTCAGGATAGTTACTTGTCATAGTGACATAGTGTGGGGTGTCGCCCTGGTGTTGGACTCGCTCTGGCCATGAGTGGGAACCAGCCGCTGAAGACCCGTCATCTGGTGAGGGGGAGCTGAGCACCAGAGAACTGCACCACCTGGAAAAGAGGCTTATGCCCACAGCTACTCTGAGAAGCCTTGAGTAAGGCAGGCTCAGAGGTTTATGCCCACAGTGGCAACTTGCTTCTTTCTTCCCAGAAGACGCCGTCTCCAAGTGCTCTGCTCCAACAGCTCTTTATTGCTTCGTCTGTCCCAGTTGATGGAATGGACCCCAGCTGCTCTGTGTACCACCCTTATATCTTCTTCATGGGCTAGCCAGGGACCAATCAGAGGCAGTCACCCCATACATGTTTTGGCCAATCATGGGGGATATGCCAATTTGGGTTTGTAAAAGTAGCCAATCAGGGGTGGTTCCCGAATGGTCCAATCAGGAGCCATTTGGTGGTTTGGAAACAGCCAATCGGTGTCGAGGTGAAGAGAGGGATTGGATGCCAGCGCCATCTTTGGGAGCTCCACGACCCAGAGTTTCCCGATGTAGGGCAAAGGTGATTGCCTGGAGAACAAGCCTCAGACCTCTGAGTGAGCCTAGATAGGACCTGGGGCAAACTGCCTCTCTAGGCAGTGCCCTACAGCGTAGGATTTGTGATAATGGCTCAAAAAAGAGCATCTCTTTCTTTTATGTAAGGCACAAATTATTTTTCTTTTCCTGTTATACCCTCCACCTTCTTTACACAAATAACAATGTTTTATAAGCAATTGCTTACCTTTCTCATTTAATTAAAGGTGCTGATTAGATGAGTGGGACTATGATAATAATATTATAGAATCTGAGGTGGGGATAATCTCAGAACTGTGAATCTGAAAAGTCATCATCATCCTCACACTCAGGAAAAGAATCAAGATCTCAGCTGGGCATTCCTTACCTTCAAAAATGTATGTAGCCAATGGAGTATTCTACATGCTATAGTATTTATAGATTGAGTGCTCTATTATTTTCCCTCTCAGAAAAATTTCCCCCATTAGTTCAGTGTTTCTAAACTTGCCCTTATGAGGTACCTTTGAGGAATTCTTAAAAATTGGTATTGAGAGCCACTGCCCTGGAGAGGCTGATACATTGGGGCTAAAGCAGAAATATGTACTACATCTGTTGCCTCAGATGAGTCTTATGACCAGGAAAGTATAGGAAATGGTGCATCAGCTGACCTGGCCATCTTTCTGATTGGGGAAATGTGTATATATAAAAGTCAACCACTACAACTACACTTTTTCTAAGTCACAGCATGCCCACATTGAATATTTGTTCCTTCAGTGGTCTGCAGGGCTGAGAACTTAATTGCAGTGATGGTAATTTGTTCACACAGCCCTTTGTGGTAGAGTCATATTTCTGGGTTAATCCATGTGGGTTAATCTATGGATTTCCAAGCAATTCTTTCCATCACTGTTTCTCACTGGAGCTCTGAGAACTTCTTTCACCTTCTTCCCTCCTTCCAGTCAATACCAAAGTATAAACAAGGGCTGAAAGAAGCTTTTGGCTCCAGGGCCAGACAGGAAGTTTGCAAGACATGCTTGGCAAGGATAAGAGTGGCTTAGAAGGAAGAGAAAAGGCAAAAACCAAAAAGGAAATGGGAGGAGGAAGTGGCAGGCTAGAGGCCAAGGAATAGGAAACCAGGAGGGGAAACTTCTATCCCAGGACTAGGAAGTAAAGACAAAGCAGCAGCACTTATCTGAAGTGTAGACTGCCCTCTCCCCGGCCCCTGACCTACTGTCCCATGGGTCTAATACTTAGCAGGACACAGGACATCAACACCTTGTGCAAGAATAAAGTGGTGATCTGCACAGTGCCCCATACAAATCCATGGTCTCCCACAAATTTTACTTAATAGGATGCACATTTTTCACACATTAAATCTACCTCAACAATAAGCTGGGAGCAGTGGTTCATGTCTGTAATCCCAGCAACTCGGGAGGTGGGGGCAGGAGAATTTAATGAGACCCTGTCTCAAAACACAAAGTAAAAAAACAATAGGCTGAGGATGCAGCTCAGTAGTACAGAACTTGCAAAGCATGCAAGCGCAAGGCCCTGGGTTCCATACCCCAGTAACTCAAAAAAAAAAAAAAAAAAAAAAAAAAAACCTACCCCAATATTTTCATATCCCTAAACTTTTGGATCACATCCCCCTCGCCCAGGCAGGTCTTGTACAACCTCATTGAAAGTAGAACAATGCTGAGCCTGAGGTTCATGTAGGCTGTTGGAGCCTCTCCAGAGGTTCATGCATTCAATTTAAAATCTTTAGTAAATGTACTCATTATCAATAGATTCAGGTGCAGTGTTTCATTCTCTTCTGCTCCTATCCTAGACATATATTTATGCTAAGATAAATTACCCAAAGCTGTCTATTCTTTGAGAATATAAGCTATTTTTCCTACATCAGTCTTGTAACTGGCCCTGCAATGTAGTGAGATATGACCCACATTATGGGTTTACAGGCAATAAAGGGTGGTTTGGATAGGCTTGGAGGAAAATATGCTTCTATTTGTAAGGCAACTAAGGTTAGCCTATTAAATGGACTTGAAAAGGAGCCTGCTATGACCAGAAAACCATGATGTTCAGAGCTTTAGCCTCAGCATCAGAGAGTTAGAAAAGTGTGGGACTGAGGCTGAAAACAATCGTTTATTGACTGACTAGAGATGGAGAGAGTGAATTTCTCTTATTTAGTTTGTAGGTTCCTCCTAGAAGCAGTAATGAGCCCTGCTCTAGTATTGTGAAAAGTGACCTCAAGCAAAGAAAAAGTAATGGACTTACAGATACTGGTTTTATGTTTTAAAATGAAGTAGTTTTTCTTTTTTCATGTAGAAATCATTTTGGCAGATATAAGGTTGTGTTCTTTACGGACCAAGACCTAATATCAAGCATATTTGTGGAAGAAACAGGTTAGATTTTAGATTTCAAATAGTAGGAAGCCATCCTGGCTCTGACAAAAGTATGACTCTGATTACAGTCATCAGGAGCTGGGCCAGCCCCCATCCTTCCTTTATACCTTCTCATGAGGCTTCCTCATATTCCTCCTGCCAAAATCAATATACCCCTCCCCTCAATTCAAGAACATGTTTTAGACAATAGTTGTCAGCCTTGTTGACTTGTATCAGAAACATTGATACATAAATATCATATGTGTACTTTGTCAAAATTCTAGAAAATCCTAATGGACACTGCATTCATCATCATTGTACCTACCATGCTACCCAGCAGACTACTTGAAAAAAAGACGTTGTCTTGCTTTTGCAAACTTGAAAGGGCTATACAATGTGATTCCTACCACTAAATGTGAAGATAAAGATGTTTATAACTACCCGTGCCTATTTAACTTCCAATTTCTTCAATCCTCTCTCTCCATCCAACTCCAACATCATAACTGTGGAATAAATCTCATCCTTAATTATAGTTCCTTATCCCTTTTGCTAATAATCTGATTTGGAATTAGGTTATCCTTGATATCACTTTGGCTGTGACCTTCTGTCCTACTTCTGATAGCTAAATTTTTGTCTTAATCTTTGTTCACTAGAACATTTCTATGTAACCTGGCCACTACTTCAGTACCTCTAGAATTAAGCTGAGCTTTTTCGCAAATGGGGTGAGCTAATAGAACACACATAAGCAATAAATAAATAAATAAATAAATAAATAAATACCTAAAGTTTCATTTTACAAAAAGTAAGCCAAAATAGATCACAGAACTAAATATAAATAGAAAACCATAAGACTTTTAGGAAAAAGTTACAGGAGAAAATCTTAAGCATTTAGGGCTAACAAAGAATTCTTAGATTTGGTCACCACAATCACATTTCATAAGAGGAAAATTGATAAATCAGACCTCATTAGGATTAAAAGGTTTTGCTTTAAGTCCTGTTAAGAAGGTAAAACCACAAGCTACAGACTGTGAGAAAAGTTTTGAAAGCAACATACATTGCAAATGACACATATCTAGATATATAAGAAATATTTACAACAGTAAAAAATAAACAATTCAATTAGAAAGTGGGTAGAAGGCATGCACAGACATTTGACTGAGGAGAATATGTTGTTGTTGTTGTTGTTAGGTACGGTCAAGTCGGTATCCGACTCATAGCGACCCTCTGTGCAACAGGGAAAACACTATTGTCAGTGATTCTCTGCTGATCATAGGGTTTTCAATGGCAGATTGATTTTTGGGAGCGGGTTGCCAGGTCCTTCTCCCAAGCCTACAGCACCTGGTGTTCCCAGGCGGTCTCCCATCCAGGTACTAACCAGGCCCGACCCTGACTAACTTCCGCGATCTGACGGGATCGGATTCCACAGGGCTACGGCTGCAGGAGAATATACAAGGTGGAAATGAGAATATGAGAAATAAAAGGAGTTCAATGTTATTAGCCATTAGGAAAACCCAAGTTTAAGCCATGACAAGATGTCACTACATAGCTGTTAGAATGAATAAAAGAAAAACAATGGCAACCCCAAATCCAAGTGAGGATGTAGAGAAACTAGAGCATTAATGCACTGTTGGGAAAGCAAATGATACGGCCCACTGGACAACACTTTGGCAGTTTCTTAAAAATTAACCATGAAACTACCCTACAACCTAGCAATTGCACTCCTGAGTGCTTATCTCAAAGAAATAAAGATTTTTGTTCACACAAAAACATGCATGTCAATGTCTATATCAACTTTATTCACAATACCATTTAATTAGAATCAACTCAGATGTCCTTCCACAGATGAATGGTTAAACAAACTGGAGTACATTTTATATCATGGAATACTATTCAGGAATGTAAAGGAACAAACTATTGACACACTCAATAACTTGGATGAATCTCCAGAGACTTACACTGAGTGTCCATGGAACTGATGAGTCAATATTGTTAAGAAAACAATTCTCCCCAAATTAATCTGCAGATTCAGCCAGACATGGTGACACATGCCTGTAATCTCAGAAATTCAGGAAGCAGAGGCAGTAGGGTCCCAATCTCAAGGCCAGAGGCAGCCTCTGTAACTTAGCAAGACCATGTCTCAAAATAAAAGACAAAAATTGGCTGGGGTGTAGCTCTGTTGGACAGCACTTGCAAAACATTTACAAGGCCCTGGATTCAGCCCCTATCACCACAAAATAAAGAATAAATAAATAAATAAATTTTTTAAAACCCTGAAGTTTCAAATATAAACCTAAACATAAACCTAGTAGATTTTTTTTCTTTCTTGGATAAGCTGATTATATAGTTTATGTAGAAATGCCAAGAAAACTAGAATTTTAAAAATTGAAACAGTAACAAATTTAGAATGTTACTCCAAAGATACCTACTGATTTCATGGTATGTCATAAAACTACAGAAATGAAGACATTGTTATTTGCATAAAAAATAGACACAGATGAATAGAGAATGGATTCCAAACATAGACCATCCCCCACACATATAGCCAATTGATTTTCAACAAAGATGCCAAAACAATAAAATGTGGAAAAATTAGTTCTTTCAATAGTGTCAGATATTTCCATATCTATACATAAATAACCCTCATATGTCTGTCAGTTTGCTATGCTATGGGGGCTTGTGTGTTGCTATGATGCTGAAAGCTATGCTACCAGTATTATAGATGACCAGTAAGGTCACTCATGGTGGACAGGTTTCAGCTGAGCTTCCAGGCTAAGAGACTAGGGAGTAGGATCTGGCAGCCCACTCTCAAAGCAATCAGCCATTGAAAGCCCTATGAATAGCAGAGAAACTATCAGATATAGTGCCAGAAAATGAGCTGCCCAGGTTGGAAGACACTCAAAAGCTGACTGAGCAAGAACTGCCTCCTCAAAGTAGAGTCTACCTTAATGACAGAAAGCCTATTGCCACAAAAGGGAATCCAACCAAATGTGTAAACTATTGAACAATATCATTAAAATCACATGCAATCAAAATTTTGCCAAAGATCATTCACAAGCAACTGCAGCAGGATATAGACAGGGAACTGCTGGAAAATCATGCCAGATTAAGAAGAGAGCATGGAACTAAGGACATCATTGCTGATGTTAGATGGATATTAGTCAAAAGCAGAGAAAACCAAAAATTTGTCTATTTATGTTTTATGGGTTATGCAAACGCATTTGACTATGTGGATCATAACAAATTATGGATAACATTGCAAAGAATGGGAATACCAGAACACTTAATTGCACTCATGAGGAATCTGTACAAGGACCAGGAGGCAGTCATTCAAACAGAACAAGGAAACGCTGCCTGGTTTAATGTCAAGAAAGGTGTGTGTCAGGACTGTATCCTTTTACCCTTTCTCTTCAATCTCTATGCTGAGTAAATAATCTGAGATGCTGGACTTTGTGAAGAAGTACACTGCATCATGACTGGAGGAAGACACATTAACAACCTGTGTTATGCAGATGACACTACTCTGCTTGCTGAAGGTGAAGAGGATTTGAAACATTTACTGATGAATATCAAGGAACATAGTCTTCAGTGTGGATTGTGATAGAATATCAACAAAACAGAAATCCTTGCAGCTGGGTCAGTAAGCAACTTCATGATAAATGGAGAAAAGATTGAGGCTGTCCAAAATTTTGCTTTACCTGGCTCTACAATCAACCTACATGGAAGCAGCTACATTCATCAGTAAAAGTGAATATTAAATATTGTATTGAGTAAAAAACTCCAAATCATCAGGGGAAGAGCAGTTCATTCACATAACAATGAATTCAAAAACAGATAAAATTTGAAGTTTTGTTAATGGATGCAAACATTCACAGAAATTAAACAGTAAAGATAAGGAAAAAAAGTTTAGTATAAATAGTACATTGATTAACATTAAGAAGGAAGTAAGGAGAGTAATTCAGGATGGGCTCCCAAATAGATTCAAGGGCACAGTAATTTTCTTGGTCTTGGTGTTGGTAAAGGTATGTTGTTGTTGCTAAGTGCTGTCAAGTCAGGTCTAACTCATAGCAACCCTCCATACAACAGAACGAAACACTCCCCAACACTGTGCCATGCCTACCACTATGTCATTGCTTCTGTGCTATTCATAGGGTTTTCAATTGCTGATTCTTTCAGGATTATTTCAACAGTGGGCTTCCAGGTCCTTCTCCTGTAGTTCTGAGCATCGAATTTGGGGCCTGAGAGAGTGCAATGTTGCACTCCATCAACTGAGCTAAACCCCAGCCCACTAGGTATAGGACCACAAAGGTATGAACATTTTATAATTGCTCTTTAAATAGAAAGAATATATTCTCATAAACTCTATTGTGAAAATCCTGTATTTCTCCATGTTTAAAATTTAATGATAACCACTAAAAGAGTACAAAGACAATCTATAGATTTGAAATTAATACAGAGGGAAAATAGCATAAAAATTTTATCAGTGCAATGCAGGGGAAACCAAAATACCAAAAGGCATAGTTTGAAAATAAGATAATCACTTTCTGAACCATAAACTGGAAGAAAATGCAAAATAGTCCACAAGGCTAAACCCACAGGCCTGCTGAGCTTTGGACCTGGACACTGGGTCTGGAATTTTCAATTAATTGAGGTCAAGAGGCCAGAAATCCATTCAAAACCAGGAATCAGGAAGTCACTCAGGATGTCACTCAGGATGTCAGAGTTGCACTGGTCATGAAAGAGCACATGAAGAGGAGAAACTATGCAACAAACCATGACTGACCAAAACCCCACATAGCTGAGCTTTGAGGAAGCTATGGGCAGAAGGAAGTGGGAGGCCATAGACATGGCCTCATAAACAGGAATGGAAACCAGCTGCCTGCTCTATCAGACCTGGATCTGAGTGTGTCTCTGTCAGGGAAGAACTTGAGCATTAACCCCCACCACATTCTATAAATCTGGTTTTGATTTGGCATACCATGTGGTCCCAGTAGAGGCAAAGTCAAACTCAGGACTGAGGGGAGGGGAGAAGGGCAAGTGAAGTAGGAGAGAGTGGCAGAGGAGAGAGACACTGTGCTACTATCAAAATGAGCCTGCAAAGAAATTTTCCAAACATATGAAGCAACTAAAAACAGCCAACAAAATCAACAATCAGATTTTTTTGACATTTTTAGATGGATGTGTTTTAAATATACACAAAACCCATAATAACATCTATAGAAACAAACAAAAATGATGAAACACAAAGAGTCATGCGAAAATGTAAAAGATGATTTTGAAATAGGACCAAAAATTTTAGAAATGCGAAATAATGTCAATAAAGGTAGTGACTGACATTTGAAATTAGTAAAATAGGAAGTGATTCTGAAAAATTCCTAAATTGCAGTACAAAAATGATAATATTTTCAAATGAAAGAGCAATTAAAGTGCATACAAAAGAGACTAAAAAATTTCAAAGTACATATAATAAGTGTAACAAAAGGAAAGACTGAAGAAAATGACAGAGATAATATATGTTTGGAAGCATGCAATGTTTAAATAGATACATACCAAATAATAGAACAAATCTGTTTGATTTTTCACTGTTGAGTTGCAGAGTTTTTTCCCAGATATTAATCCCTTATCAGATAAACAAAAGCTAAGGAAATTCAACACCTATCCTTGGGAAAGGACCCGGCAACCCATTCCCAAAAAGCAATCAGCCATTGAAAACCCTATGAATAGCAGAGAAGCACTAACAATACTGTTTTGCCTGTTGTATGTAGGGTCACTATGAGTCAGACAGCAACTCAACAGCACCTAACAACAACAACAGACCTATCCTACAAGAAATGATAAAGGAAGAACTCCAAGATGAAATGAAGAGTGTTAAACAACATGAAAGTATATGAAAATATAAAGTTCTGCAAATATATAGGTAAATATAGAAGCCTCTACTCTTGTCATGGGGGGGCGGAGTCAAGATGGCAGACAGATAACACACACCTTCTGTTCCGGAGCAATAAGAAGCCTCGATTAGGGGTTTAAAAAAGCCAATTGAATAAATAGAAACAGAGATAATTAAGTTTGAGAGATAGAGAATGAAACTAGGTGTGCACTGAAATCAAGGATTAGGCTTCAGAGGAGCTACACAGTGGCCAGCAGCAGGACGCCGCCATTTCACCATCACACAGACAGAGGATAGAATCCCAGAGATTTGGAGGGGATTTCGCGCACACGCACCCACGGCCTGGACCCAACACGGAGTGCAACCTTGGCAGCACACTCTCACCACACCTGCGGGACACAGACTGCAGATCCTAGGTGAGTCACCGTGAGGGGGCCCACAAATGCCCTCC